>PVJO010013172.1:0-53652 GCA_004026905.1 Hystrix cristata
TTTTTTTTTTAATGCTATTGAGGATTGAACCCAAAGAGCACTGAATTACATCCCTAATAATTCACTGAGACAGGGTCTTGCTAAATGGCCTTTAACTTGTGAGCTTTTTGCCTTAACGTCTCAAATAGCTGTGATTACAGGTGTGCACCAGCACATCTGGCTATACTTTCACTTTAGAGCTTGTTATTGTTGAAGGGATTAATTACAAAATGTAAAAGCATTACCAAACAGTAACATAACATAACATTATAGAAGAAATGGTTGGAAGCCAAGTGTCATGGCTCACACCTATAATCCCAGCATATGGGAGGCTGGTGTCAGAGGATTTTGAGTTCAAGGCTAGCCTGGGCTACATATCTCTTCAAATAAAGAGATAACCTCCTAAAACAAAACAAAAACAAAACAATAGCCATATCATGACAATGGTGTTGTGTTAGTCACCTTTCTTTTTTATTGCAACAAGTATCTGAAATAAATCAACTTGTAAAGAGGAAAGGTTTACTTTGATTCACAGTTTCTGATGCTTTAGTTTGTGATCATTTGGCCCTTTGTGTTGGACCTGTGGTGAGGTCGCACATGCTAGTGGGAGTGCACAGGAAGGGAAACCACTTGCTTCATGCCATTCAAGAAGCAGAGACAGAGACAGAGAGGAAGGGCATGACAGCAATAACCCAACTTCCTTCTACCAGTTCCAAGAGTGTGACAGGCTGGTGACCAAATCTTTACCACATAGACCTTTAGGGGACATTTGAAATCCAAACTGTAGCAGGTTTCCAAAGTGGTATCTGTGTTCTTCAGGCAGTACTGTACTCTCAGCCTGTTTCCCTGCAAATATCGCACATGCCCCAGCCCATAATTTCTCCCATTTCCCATCGACAGTCCCTGGCCCCATCTTGTAGCACGGGTAATAGCACATCTAGCTGGTGAGCCCAAAGAACACAGGGCAGCAGCTGTGGGTGAATTCTCTCGCCTCCACTAGAGCTGTCCTTGGGCACAGAAGTGTCCTTGGAAGCCCTTATTTGAGAGATTGTTTGTTTCTGTTTTTGTTTTTAAATGGTAGTCAAGTGCTTCACTGTCCTTGAAAGGGACATGTGTTAGTTCCACTGTGTGTGGAAAGGGCTGGGAAAAGATGGGTCATTGTCTTTCATCTTTCAGATTTAAGATAATGTGACGCATTTGCTTTGTGCTCACGTGTCTCATAATACTAGGTAAGACCCTGGAGAAAGCTGGAAATATAGAGGGTTGCTAAAACAATCTCAGATTATTTTAGGGAAACTGTTAATGAAAATTCTTTGTGAAAAAATAGAGAAATGTTAAATCAGAGAGGGAGACATGGCAATATGCCTAAACCAGTATTGTCCAGGGCAAAAAGAAAGATGGCACCTATTTTAAAAGAAGTTTCTTATAAGGGCACTAGAGGGCGCTTTAGACTATAGTTAAAATTGTGCTTTGCTTTACATAAAGAAACACTATCTCAGGTTGATATAAATTTCAGTTGTGAATGGCTTAAAAATGTAAGCAAATCAATACCAAGTAATTTTGATATATCTAGCACAAGAAAAAATTCAAAACAAATGTTTTTGCATCTTCTCCCTCCTGCTTATACTCCTATTTTTGCTTTTTCTTTTTTTTTTTTTTTGTTCTTTAGTTTTCTTTTCTTTTCTTTCTTTCTTTTTTTTTTTTAATCTTCAAAAGTGCCTGAAGATTAGATAAAGGTAGGGTTACAAATCTGTCCTCACTAATTGAGGTTCTGAGTTATGTGTGTGTTTAATACAGCCAAATAAAATAATTACGGCATTATCTTTCCTTAGAGATTAGCCCAATGATGCTGTTTTAGCACGTGTAGCACCTATTATTATTATTATTTTTGTTTCTTTTTTAGAAGTGTTGATAAATACAGGCTGATTGTTAAGGAAAGTGCATCAGTCTTTAGGAAGCATTATGACACTTGGGGAAAAGATGTCCTTAGACTGGATGACTGGTCTAGAGCTTGTGGTTCTGTCCCAGCCTCTCTGGCTCTGGGCAAATTTTAACTTTCTGGGCCTGTTTCTTCATAAAGTATTTCAGTTTAACTAAAGGACTTCTAAGTCTTCCTCTGGTCTGAAGTTCTTTAATTCTGACTCTTAGATTTGATTTGATTAGTCTTCAACTTAACTTTGTAGATAGGTGTCTTAACTAAAAATTAACTGGTCCCTGTGCTTAAATTGTGGAGCCTGGGGCAGTGCTGTGAAAACTTGATTCAGGAGAAAGTGGGGATATAGTTTGTTCCATTTTGAGGCCCTTATCAAGTGTTTTTTTTTTTTTAATAATGACTCATTTTACATTAGTAACAGGTAGCTCTTTGTCAACTGCTACAGAATATTCATCTAAGCACTGATGCCTAGTTTTAAACTTCCCTTGAAGCAAAAATGATGGTCTAGTGTTTATATTTCACTAACTTTCTTGATCAGGTTCAGGCTAGATAAAAAGTTAGTGAGCAAAATTATTCGAGATGTTAAATTAAGACTCATTAGTATGTCCTGATGTTACCAAAACATCTGAGACAAACAGTTGCCAGATAGGTAGAAGCCCTGTCTGCCCCATTTAATGGAGGCTAGACTTCGGTGGTCTTGTATTTGATTGAAATTTATTGCTATATAGTTTTATAACTTCTGAAGGATGTGCTGTCATTCTGAACTGAGTTCCACTTCTGAATTAAACATCTTGTTGAATGGAGTGCTCTTTACATGGGAAAGGCAACTCGGCAACATTTATGTCTGTTGGAAGGAAATAGTTTGGTCAGTGAAGTTGTACAACTCTTGTATTAGGTAGATATAAAGAAGGGGTTCTTAGCATGTTTTGAAATGAGTGAAAATTTCAATAACCTCTTGCAGATCTTTGGTTTTCGGTTTTTTTTTTTTTTTTTTTTTTTTTTTTTTTTTTGTGCCGGGGATCGAACTCAGGGCCTTGTGCTTGCAAGGCGAGTACTCTGACCACCAAGCTAAATCCCTAGCCCCTTGCAGATCTTTGTATCTCTGTGTGTACATGTCTGTGTGTGCATCTGTGTTCATGGGTTTGTGTGTCTTGTGTCTGCAGGTTGGTTTCTATGTGTTCATGCTTCAGATATACAGTGACCAACAGTTAGTAACTCTTGGATGATAACTCAGTTTACATCTTGCAAGTTTTCCACTCTCTGCATTTTCCTATCTGTGAAGGTAAAACCAGAGTTAAGGAGATCATGAAGGAAGCTGCCATCTGTTGACCAGTTCTTTACGACTCACAATGTCAGAACTGAGCCTTAAGAGAAGCATGAAAGGGCAGAGTAGGGAGGAGAAGACACAGGCTGGACCAGTAGGTCCTGATGGTCTCACTCGAGGGAGCTTGGGCAGATAAGTGAAAAACTGGTTCTGAGTGCAAGGAGAGTACAGTAGAAACCCAAGGGTGTCTGTGAGGAAGAGTCTGTCCATCCATTCATCCATCATCCACCCTTCCTTCCTGTAGTGAGTACCTAGTTTGTGGCCAGGTACTGCAATTGGTGAAATGAGTGTGAAAGTTTCCTCCCTCAAGCATTCCAAGAACAGGTGGGCCAGACAGATGTGTAAATAAGCCAATAGAAAGTCTTAAATAGTAAGATTTCCAAGGGAGCCCCAGGAGTTCAGGCTATGGACAGGCAAAAAATGGGAATTTTTGGGCTCAGATAACTAGGATGTCTGTGAGGGCAGAGACGAAATAGCTGGTTTGAATGATGCTAAGGTACTTTCTACTTCTTTGTCTCTCAGCTCTATTCCCCAACTCCTCATCTGTGCTTAGAGTTTAGGATTTCTCCATCTTGCCTCTTTCTCTTTTGGTAAGTATTTGAGAATTCTGGTGAAGTGGAGAGCTTTGGTTGAATTAGCATGTGCCAGATGGCTGGCCGATGGGGTACTTTGGACACTACAGTAGAAGTGATGATAGAACTGTAGAGAAAAATAAAAAGTAAAGTCTTCTTGCACGCCATTCTACTTTTCTGGGACAAAAGTTACATGTTTGATTTGCTGCTTCCTCCCAAGGCTGGCAAGAGGTAAGGTGGATCAGGCAACAGAAAGACAATCCTCCCCACCCCCAGGATTATCCCCTAATCCCTTCTCTGTACTGCCCAAAATACAGGGACTTGGAGGTTGGTGTGTTTAACAGTAAGAGCATGGGGAGTTGAGGTAGTGAGAAATGCTGCCAATTATTTGCACTTTAATGTATAACAGAATTGTCAGATCATTTTCCAGCTTCTGGTGGTGTACCAGCTGAAAGAAGTAGGAATTATGGAGTTGGAAAAGAGAATAAAGGTGAGATTTGAAGCACATATGTGCACATCACATGAGCTTTAGGCACCTGGGGAGAGCAGAGGGTAGGGGAGAACCTAGAAAAGACAGAGGCAGAGGGGCCAGCTCCTTATCACCAAGCGTTCTTTCACCTGCCCAGCGATTGTCATTTCATGTGTGTGAGATCCCAAACCCACTGTGAATTTTGAAAGGAATAGGCAGGGTTAAATTTCATAGTCCTTTTCCCTCCTGTGCAGATTCTCTGGCGACAGAGACCTGGGAGAAATTTCCAAGGCAGGCTTGGGGTCAAGGCACTTGGAAACAGAATTTCTTTGTGGAGACGGTTTATGCTCCATTCAGCTGTAAATTCCTATGGCCAGGACTTGGAAAAGGCTGCAGGGATGGTTTGCATAACTTAACCCCCTTGTAGAAGGAAAGCCCCCGAGCTGTCTTCCCTAGCTTTGTAGCAGAGGGTTTCTCAGTGAAAAAGTACCCAGCATTGTCTGAATTCTGTGCCGAGTCAGACAGGAAGGAGGTTTCTAGGTCTGTGCTGTTGACCTAATTCAGGATTGTGTTTTCAGCGTTGCTGACCTAATTCTGCATTATGTTTTCACTGAATGAGTTATTTTTATAGCCTTTTCTGGTAAGTGAATTACCTTTACTACTTTCATTTTTTCCATGTCCCAACTTCTACTTCCTTACCACGTTTTACATGCACTTGAAAATTTACTCCTTAAGCTATTCTTTTAACCTATTAGGAACAATATTGCCTGCTTATTTTTGAACACCAGCTATGTGGCTGGTATCATAAATACCCTGGCCTTGTGCATAATTTGTACAGGGAATACGTTAATATTTGTTGTTAAGGTTTTAAAGAGACTGTTTTTGGTGTTGCATTTTAATGTTTAATGTAGCAATGGAATGTTTTTACTTTAATCGCTTTGGGTGATTAAATATGTGTCACCAGATCTGGCTTTTTTTTCCACTGACTCTGAAAACTGATTCCTTGTTAAACAAGTAAGTTACTTGTTTCCTAAAGTTATATTCACCATGTACTATGATCACTCATTTTGGTTTTTGTCTTTCAATTTTAATTTTAAAAATCACTGTAAAAATGTTATCTTTATATTTTGAAACTGGGATGTTCCTGTAGTCTTGTGGGTAGCTGAAGTATTTGAAAGACATTCCAAGTTCAAATTCATGGGCATCATGGTTTGTTTGTTTTTTAATCTTGCCCAATTATGCCTGATTTCAGCTGGTACAACATAATAAAAAGACTCTTTTGTGTAAGTCTGATTTTGTATCACCTCCCTGCTTTTCAGTAAACCTTGAGATTCTTTTCAGTCCCCAAAATTGGGTGGGATTAGTCACTAGATTAAACATGGCTTTTAGAAGTGCCCGGTGAATAAAACATCATTGCTTGAACATTAATTGAAAAAGTGAAGATATTTGGGAAAAAAATGATTTCCATGTCAGTATTAAGCCCTCCTTTTTGCAGGTATCGTGGGTGATTGATTTGTGTGAAAATTATGTGAAATGTAAACAAGTACATTTAGTAATTCCTTAAGGGATAATTACTCTGTCAACTCCATCCCCAAGGATAAATTGCTTTCACAAGAAGTGATACAATAAATATTTCGCAAGAAATGTAATTAAAAAAATTAATGCCACATGTTTTGCACATTAAATATGCAAATGTAGTTCTGCTTCTTTTTCCTGTTACTAAGCAGAAAAATAACTTTAGTGGAAAAAAGCACAAAAAATATTTTTGGTCTCTGCTCTGAACTGTGCTTCTTTACTATAGTTCTATTAGTTGAGTAGGTTGTTCTAATTACATTGTTGGTCTTTGCAGCCGCCTCAACTAATTTGGTTTAGAATTAGATTAAAACAAAACAAAAGTTTCTTCTTGTGTATCTAAACCCATTAATTTAGGCTGTTCTGAACTTTTAAAAGAAAACTTGGCCAGATTTTTTCTCTGATCACAATTTGATATAATTTTCTTTTCTTTTTTTTTTCTTTTTGGTGCTGGGGATAGAACTCAGGGCCTTGTGCTTGCAAGGCAAACACTCTAACCACTGTGCTAAATCCCCAGCTGATATAATTTTCTTAAAAAAGCATGAAAATTGTGCCACATTCAGTGATCCTGGAGTTAGTTGTTTAGAGATTGTATCTAATGAGGAGGAGAAAGTAGGCAGACCACCATATATTATATTCTTTTGAGTAGTGGGCAGAACCTGGAGATGGGCAACTAGAGGTTAATCTTCATCTGCTCAGCAGGAAGAAGTGCTAAGTTTGGGATTCCCCTTCTTTGACCTCTGTGTTTCAGTGGGTCTTCGTTTTCATGTGGAATTTTCCCTGTCCCCCACTTCCTTTCCATTTCTTCCTTATACAAACATTTCCTAAAATGGGCTAATACTTGGATGCCCTCTGAGCTTTAAAAGTCATTTTCTTTGGGTTCAGTCTACTGAGAGCATTTAGCTCTGCTATACATTCATCAGAGGAATACTAAGTGGTGTGAGGCACACAGAAGTATTACATTTTCTTACGTTCCTTCTTGAGTCATTTCAGCTGTGGAGTTTCTCTTCCTTTTGCTATGAAGAAAACAGAGGCCTGTGGAAGCAGGGAATCCCCAAACCACAAAAGCTGTACTTGAGAATCGTGCAAATCAAACCTCTTGCACTTCCCTGTAGAACTCCGACTTTTGCTTTATGATTGGCACATGCTGAGAGGAGGGCTCTGGCTTAAGCAACTGTGAAAAGGGAACTCAGTTTAAGTTCTGAACAGACAGAACAGAACTGTGTCAACTTGCAGATTTTTATTAAATAGACAAGGAATTGGCTGAGATAGGTGATTTATATAAAGAAAATTGGAGGTGGTGATTAGGACTAGAAGCAGGATGGCATTTGAATAGACAAACAAGGGATTGACTGAAATAGATGACTTATGAAGAGGAAATTTGGGGTGGTGATTAAGACTAGAACCAGATTGGCATGAGCTCAAGCTGGTTTAGCAACTTTCTAAACCGTTGACCAGCCAGGCGACCTGGATCTAGCTGAGGTCTTTTCATCTGTAAAGACAATATATAATGTTGAGGAAGTATCGTATGACTAACACACCTATTGTGATGTCTAGGACAAAGTAATTCCTCAGCAAATGGGTCATTTCTTCTTAAAGGTATCATTTTTAAAGATTTTGTTGTATATACCAATACTACAAATTTCTTTGTGACTGACTAGTTGGAAAAAGAATGGTGGATATTGTTTTTGGTACCAAATGTCCTCATGGATAGGTAACTTGACATGCTATTTAATAGTATTGGTGATACTGGAGACAATTCCCCTGCCTCCTGCCCCTGGTGACCTCCTATTTGTCCTTTAAACCCTACTCTTTCATGACTTGCCTCACCCTCCAGATAGCAGTTGGTCTTTGCTCTCATCTGGGATCTTTTGTACCTGGCCACTATTGTATTATTACTTTTATCTCGAGATTCCTACGAACCTTCCTTCTTGACTGCGAGCATTTTGAGGCAGGGACTATTTTATTCATCTTTCCTCCTCTTCCCCACTGCTACGCAGCATAGGGCCTGACCCAGAAATAACCATTGGGTGGATTGGAATGGTTTGGATTTGACTTAATCGAATCAATTACTTACACAGAAAACAGGGCCATGCGAAATAACTGGGGCTCAGAAGACTGCTGGTTCATTTTACAGCCTTGTTTTTTGGTCTGGACCCCAGTCTTGGTGTAGCAACAGAGTGCACATCACATTTGATGTCATTCAGGTCACTGACTGTCGTAGCCAACAAACAGTGTGGTGGTGTTCAGCTGCCAGCAGATGTCAGGTTTCTGTGGCTTTGGAGTTGGCTTTGCTGTTTGTTCTCTGGGGCATGAGTGGCCACGTGGTTCACTGTCTGGAGTTAAGAAAAGATGACCATGCGACAGCAGGGAGTGTGAGGTCAGGTATCCGCTTAGGAATTATGCTCTGATGTCCCAGGTTTCCTTGTAAGAGTGTATAAAAGAAAGTACAAAATTTTTGTACTTAGGTTGCAGTTGGAGTGTAGATTTCAATGCAGCGCTTTGATGTTCTTGAGAGGAAGGTATAATATGAGTCTGTGCCCTTGTAGCTGTTGCAGTTATTTTTGCTGTCCTTTTAGTGAGTCTATGTTTCTTGTTCCAGAATTGATTCACCCTTGTTTTTTGGCCATGGCCCTTCCCCCACCAAGGTGAAATGATAGGAGTGATTGCCCTGGATGAACACAATAAGAATCACGTTGTATAATTTTAAAACAGTGATAGAACCAACTAAACGTTTTTAAATATCCCTAGGCACTGGTTATTCTAAACGAATTTCTGTAATACAATTTTCTTCTCTGAGAAACCTCTTTTGTTGGCCTAAATTCTAAACCAATGCTATGGTTACTGTTGAATTTTAATAATAAACATGTAACCTACAAATGGGCATATCTGTATTACTTATTCTATAATAAATGTTATTTTTATGCAGAAGTTAATTCACAGAACTCCTACTTATTAAAAGTTTTTTTCAAACAAAAGTTTATTCTTAAAAAAAACAAAAAACAAAACAAAACAAAAAAACACAAAAGTTTATTCTTTTTTTTTTTTTTTTTTCAAAAGTTTATTCTTAAATGTACAACAAGCAGAGAGACAATACTGGATTCTAGCTACAGGGGGCCACAGATGATATGGCAGGGAAGTTGCCAGATGTTTAGGTAGGACTGGAATTGAGAGTCACCATCGTCTCAGGCACAAGAACAAGTCACTTTTTGCCGGATTTCTTAATGCAACCTGTGGCAAGGGAACCCTTCCCTGCTGCTGTTGCTTTTAGTGCCCAGAGTTCCTTGCTCTCTTTTCGTCTCTGTTGAAAGCCTTTTCTTCCTCATCCATCTCCTTGGCAGCTTCTCGGGCTGTTTCAGGGATTTGTTCTTGCCACCTTTCTGGCCAGACATGGCACCTGCTGCCTCTTCTCCAGGTCCATTCCTAAGCTGAAACCAGAGAACTCCTACTGAAACAGTTGTCTCTCAACACACACGCAATGTGTAATATACACTCCAAAAAAAGTGAACCTTTATTATTTCATGAAGTTTCTGTGGCTGGGAATATGGGGGTGGCTTAGAGGGTGGCTCAGGCTTAGTCCTATGGGAGGATGTAGGCTGGGGTCCCAGTCACTTGAAGGCCTCAGGCTGCAGCACCCTGAGGCTGGCACAGGGCTGGGAGATCTGCTGTCCCAAGTTCCTTGCTGGCTGTGGTGGAAATACCTTGGTTCCTCTCCAGCGGGGGGTCCTGCAGGGCTGCTCATTATGGTGTCTGGCTTCTCCCAAAGAGACTACTCCTCATGCCCTCATTTTGAGGTCAGTTCCTGAAAGGTTAGCATTGTTCAAACTCATTTCGGGGTAGCTGGAGTCTCTGTCTGACCCCTGCAGTCCTACACAGTTCTGTGTTTAAGCCATAATTTGAAATGAACAATGATGGCCCGATCATTGCACAGGTAAAGAGACCACCTTTCTTCAATTCTGTCACTCTTTGTGACTATTTGAATTTAAAATTTGTATTTAAAATGTGAAACAGTACAGACTGTCGTTATGGTTTGTATCTAGATGCCTCCCCTCAAAGCCTTGTGTGCTCACAGGGGGAGAGTTTTGAAGATGGTTGGACTAGGGTGTGTGAATGTGGATTAAGAGTGTGATGCTAGGATTAAGGAAGTATATAATGGAAGCCCCACCCTGACTGTGGGTGGCACCAATCAATAAGTTTTACAGTTTGGATGGAATATAAAGGGAGAGAGGGTAGGCAGGCCTGCTTCTGAGGCTGCTGTCTGCCTGCCCTGCAATGGACTGTTTCTTCTCTGTGATGCCCCTCTGCTGTAGCACCCTGCCTTGGAACCAGCCAACTATGGACTGAAATCTCTACAAACTGTGGCATGAAATAAACCTTTCCTTCTTAACTTGTGGATGTTGAGTATTTTTGTCTCAGCAATGAGAAAAGTAACTAAAAGGTAAAATTTAAAAGGTAAAATTTCTATTAATAAGTGCAGATTTTAGTTTACACATGACGTTTTATTGAATTTGTGCAATGTCTTTATGATGCAAATTTAATTTTCTTTTAAAATTCTTTCTTGTTTTAAAACAAAACAAGCTGGGGATTTAGCTCAGTGATTAGAGTGCTTGCCTTGCAAGTATAAGGTCCTGAGTTCTATCCCCAGCACACACACACACACACACACATACACACACACACACACACACAAAAATTACTTAAAACAAAACAAGGAACAAGAATATATGTTATATCAGTATGATTTAATAGTTACCTAAATTGTAACTTTCAGTTTTGTTTTTATTAAAATTGAAACATAACTATTATTTATATATTATATAATTTGTATATTATATATTGTAAACATATTATTTATATATTATTTATAATATATAGATGGGCAAATTTATATTCATTATTCACATAGGCCAATATAGCTGTAAGTTTTTCTTCTCTTTATTCTAAAAATACCTAAACATAATTAAAGGTATTGATGCATTACTTTTTCTCATTTTATAAATGATATTTATTTTCTTATTGATTGATTGATTGATTGACTGTACTGAGGGTTGAACCGAGGCCCTTGGCACTGAGCTCACATTCCTAGACTCTCTCTTTCTTTCTTTCTTTCTTTCTTTCTTTTCTTTTCTTTTCTTTTCTTTTCTTTTCTTTTCTTTCTTCCTTTCCCTCCCCCTCCCAACCCCTTTCTTATTTTAAGACAGGGTATTGCTGAGTTACTAAATCGCTCAGGCTGGGCTGGAGCTCGCAGCTCTCTTGCTTCAGCCTCCTAGAATGCTGGCATTCCAGGCAGGTATCATCATACCTGGGTATTTTGTTTTATTTATTTATTTTTGGTTTTTTTAGAGACAGGTTCTTGCTATGTAGGTCAGGCTGGCCTTGAACTTGCAATGATCCTCCTGCCTCAGCCTCTAGAATAGTGCTGGGATTATAGGTATGTGCCACCACACTTGGCACTTGACTCTATTTTACTCTTTATTTTTTATTGGCATGATTTTATATATACTGAATTCAATAGATTAAAAAATTCCTCTCTGTACATTTCTGGCCATTGTTATTATTTATTTCTTTTCAGTTAGAGCTAAAAATAATTTCGTATTGTGGAGGTGAGTGGTGTTAAAAACTGATTTTATCCAGGTCAAATTTACTTGGTATGCTGGTGCTCCAGGGGTATTTTTCCACATAAACTTTACCATCTCTACTAATTTCCTTGTACTCCTGTACTTAGTCAAGTCAGCATATCCTACTTTTGTATAACACGTTCCTTGGAAACCTGTATAATATGTCATCAGAAAATTTGGAAAACAGGGATTTAAAATATAGTCTTTTGTACTTGTACTGTTACTCATTTTCTTTTTACTCCAGTTACCTTCTGTCTCCTTTTACTCTTAGGAGAAGGAGAACGTATCCATAAAGGAATATTCTGTGTTTTGAGCAAAGAACACTAGACGCTTCTCCCCACTCCCACCACGTTCCTTTCTATGATTCAGGCATAGCTCCTTTCAGCCCCCAAATGATTTTGTTCCAGTCTAAAGACTATTTAGAGCATGCTGAATAATATTGCATCTAGCACTTCTGCCTTCCACAATTCTAAAGTTACAGGCCAGCTTCTACTCAGAACTAAAAAAGCAAAAGTTTACTGCCAAAGACAGTCCAGTAGCCACTCGATCCAAAGGGGACGACATGGTTTCTGTGACACAGCCCAAGGACACGGTAGATGGAGATTGTATCTAGGAGCAGGCACGTGAAAGAGATATGCTTGGACAAGTTGGTTAATTGAAGAGCTGCTTGCGCTTAACTTGCTCAGCCAAGACTTTCTTTTTTTTTTTTTTTTTTTTTTTTTTTTTTTTTTTTTTTGTGGTGCCGGGGATCGAACTCAGGCCCTTGTGCTTGCAAGGCAAGGCACTCTAATCACTGAGCTAAATCCCCACCCCCAGCCAAGACTTTCTGAATGTCCTTAGACCGATCTTAATGAGGAATGTCAAGTCCCTGGAGTCCCTTCATAAACACAGGCTTGGAAATATGTACTGCATTCACTTGTGAATTTCCTCACATGTGTTTGCAGAACTCTCTTAATAGAATGTTTGGGTAGGTCTTCTCTAGAATTCATTCTGTTCAGAACATGAAAGTGATACCTATGATGGGGTAGCTCGCCTTCTGGTTATCACTGTCATACTGTCATAAACCAGCCTCTTCCTTCACCTGCAATCTTTTAATTTCCTCTGTTTTGTCTGGTGCAAGGTGAAACATCCTGATCCTTTGGCCTCTTCCCACGGGGCCCACTGTCTGCTGGATGACAGTCAGTTACTCTGAGATAATGGCCTGAGTGAATGCATTAGCCAAAGAGTGTCATCACGTTACATAAAACCAAGATATTTCCTGAAGATGCTTAGAAAGAGCAAATAGTGGTGTGGATTCAGGCTGGTGGGGGGAATGTGAATGGTGTTTCTGGAGGAAGAATTCTGGCTTTGGCATTAGCAAGATGAGGGTGTAAATCCTGGCCCCTTAAATTTATTAGCATGGCTGAGCCCTTTGAGATTCAGTTTCCTCATCTCAAAAATGGAGATGATAATTCCAGTTGCCAAGGTTGTTTGGATAAGTGGAAAGACAGATGGTCGGATGCCCAGTATATTATAGGTGCTATTAATTGGTAGGTGTAATCGTGGAATTTAGAGGCATTTTAGGCTTTTCTGAGGTTACATCCTCCATTGGAGTTTCTGTCTGGATAGCTCATATAAAACACTTTTTTCTTGAAGTTAATAGGAAAACTGTCAGTTGGAAATTGTGCTGAAACACTTGGGGATTGTTAGTCTGGATGTTGGTTTTATTATTTGCTTCATGCAAGCGCTGTTTTATTATTAAGTCACCCTCCTTTGGGTTTACTGGCATCTCTTTCAGTATATGTGATGCGGATCACAGAGCAGTTTAAAGGTTAAAGGGATGATGCATTCAACTGAAGGAAAGACATTTTCCTGAGGGAGGGTCAATGTTTATCTCTTACATAGGGGATGGTTCTATGGATGGTCACAATGAAGGGAAGAAAATACTTCGATAAGTCTCTTACATTTACATGTACAGGTTCTAGCGACTCCTCCAAGGCAAGCTCACAGCTCTAATTTGAATGTATCTGAAAATGATAAGCCTTGTGTTTTCTAACTTGGCGGAGAACAATAGTGGATACTTTCTCTTACAGAAAACCCCGGTTGGAATATTCAGGAGCTTGAGAATCTTCTGCTAAACATCTAGAGAGGGTAATATGGGCTGTTTATTTAACCCATTTAATCTATTGTATTTAATTCCTGTGGGTTTAGGAGGGAAATAATTTTTTTTCCTAGATGTAATTTGCATATTAAATAAAACACTTAACACTCTGGTGCCTGTTTTTAATGAATGGGCTTGAGAGTTGGGAAAACCACTGAATCTGTCAGTTTCTTTCTCTGTAGAATGAGGAAACTGGTCAAGCACTCAGACCTTTGACCCCCACATTCTCGATTGTAATGCAAATCGATGGGATTGAATGACTGCTTAACATCTGCCAGTCACTCTGCATCGTTTAAATGAAGGTTGTCTGGGTTCTAGAAGATTGTACACTTCTAACATTCAAAGGAAAGAAGTTATTTACACTTTTATAACTGGGGCATAAAAAGCAGCAAGAAATTTTTATTTTTCATTCTATTTTTTCTTATCAGTCAGGAAACCATTGCTTCCTCATTGAAGTTACACGTTTCATTTCAGTGTTGCTGGATGGCTTCTCAGGACTGTCATTCTTTGGTCTGATAGAATGTGCTATGCTAAAACCTTTCCCTGTCTATCGGGATTCTTCAGCTGTGCCCGCTGGCAGATACAGCTCACTGCTCTATTTTCTGGAGGGTTCATTGCAATTGTGTTTCAGAAAACTTAAAAATGCAAAGCTCAGGTAATTTGGCATTAATTTAAGTGACATTTGAGTTCATATCATCCGTCAAATTTGACTTTATCTTGTCTACTTCCAATTTAACTTAATTTTTACTGGATATTTTGGTGGTAGCCTTGAAAAAAACATATTACTCTCTGCAAGAGTTTACATGAAGTGGACACATAGGTCAGACTCTTAACAGTTCACCAAGAGCTTCATTCCTCCTTCAACTTGTTTCATCCTCATTGAAACCAACTGAAGTATCATATCATGTTTATGAAGTTAAATATTGTTATTGCCAAGGCTTTATGGGTGAGGAAGCTGAGGTGTAGCAAGTTTCAGTAACTTGCTGGACATGTTTGCATGAATACCCAGAGCCCGAATTCAGCTTCCATGATGTTTTCATATGAATGGCTCAGTTAAAATCCTACTCCTTTTGCAGTTTCAAGTATTTTTAGGAAGAGGAATTCCAAAGAATGAATTCATAAAGTTAGAGCTTTACTTTTTTTTTTTTTTGACAGACTTTCATTTCTCTCCCTTCCCTTTCCTTCCCTTCCCTTCCCTTCTCTCCCTCTCCCCCTCCTCCTCTCTGGCGCTCCCTCTCTCTCTCTCTCTCTCCCTCTGCAGTACTGGGAATCAAATCCAGGGCCTTGTATATACCAGGCAAGCACTCTACCAACTGAGCTACATCCACCTGTCCTTAATTTCTTTAAATGCTGTGTAGATCACTTCCAGTTCTTGGCTAATGATGGCCAGGAAATGCAATTCATTTTATGAAGGGATTTTTTGTTTTGTTTTTTTGGTGCTGGGGATTGAACTCAGGTCCTTGTGCTTGCTAGGCAAGCGCTGTACCACTTGAGCTAAATCCCCAGTCCAGTGAAGGGATTTTGGAAATTTCCACTGTGGAATTGCCATGGTCAATGCATTCATTCAACAATTAGATGTAAGTCCACTCTTCTAGGGGGCAGCAGAAATGGCAATGAGTGGACGAGATGAAAATTCCAGCCCTCATGAAGCTGATATTCTAAGAAAATAGGGCGGGAGACAGGCAATAAACTAATCAGTAAGATATATAGTGTCATCTGATGGTGATTCATGCTATGCAGAAAAAGAAAGGGATTGCAATTTTAAAGAGTGTGATTGAAAAGATGGCATTTACGTCATTTATACCTGAATGAGGCAGGGGAGGGAGGCACATGGGTAAATGGGGGGAAGGGGTTAGGTTTTTGGCAGGGGAACAAGTGCCAAAGCCCTGAAGTAGATGCTGTTCTGGTGTTCAACTGATCCTTTATGAAAGGAGGCGACAAAGCCAAAAGAACGGATGCAGCAGTTGTATTATAAACTTTAGCATGTATTAAACAAACACCTGGATGGACCTTTGTGTGATTGTAAGGTTTCCTAATGCTTCTAGAGTAAAATATTAGAACCTGTAATTCCTCTCCCAACTCTATATAAAGGGTACTTTTATTGCTGATTTTTGCTAGCACTTGTAGCAATTTCATTTTTTCTTAAACCCTTTTTAGGATATTATTTTTTTTTATTTATTTTTTTTTTTTGGTGCTGGGGCTTGAACTCAGGGCCTCGTGCAGGGTAGGCAAGTGCTCTGCCACTGAGCTACACTTTCAGCCCAGTACATGTTATTTTTCTGAACAGACAATACATTCACAAAATTTAAAGGGTGTGTAAGTATAAAGTGTCCCTTCAGAACCCCAGATACGCTGTTCCTCTCCTATGAGGCAAAGATCCCATCGCTTCCTCGATGCCTAGGAAGTCTAGATCCCCATTTGCACACACAGCATCGAGGAAGAGGGGGCACCAGCTTAAGAGCCAGATGACCTGCATTTCTGTCCTGGTTTTGGTACTCACCTGTGTGACCTTGGGCAAGTAGCTAAATGTCTAAATGCCTCCATTCCCACATCTGTAGAATGGAGAAATTAATCAGGGGTCGTTGTGATGGTTGGACAAAATTTTTCTGTATATAAAAGACATTGAAAAACTATAAAGAATTTACACAATTTCTAGCAAATAACAAGAACTCAATCAATGTTAGCTATTATCAGCATATTTAATTCTCATAGAAAGCTTTCCTAGTAATCCCAGTATACAAATGAGGAAAGTGAGACTTAGAAAGGTCAGGGAGTTTCTTAGAGAACTCCGGCTGGCTTATGCTGGCAAGGGACCTCAGCTGTAACTCCAGTACCACACTCCTGGGCTTCGCAGGTGGGTGTCCTGGGGTGAGTCTCTGCTGTGTCTTTCAACCAAGTGAGGTGTATAAATGCCAAATGAATATAAATATAAAAAGACATAGGCATTTGCCTGAGAGCCTAATCAAGTTTTTTCTTTTTTAAGCAATTTTAGTCAAAGATATGTTGCAAATGCATATATGTCTTGCTTCTACTTTAGGAAGCTTCCTTTCTTTTCACAGATGTTTCTTGAGCATTTGTTATGTTCCATGCAGTACTTTTTCCTGGGGGTGAAAAACTAGACAAAGTCCTTCCACACCACTCCTATGAGAGTTACAGTTAAATGAGAGATGTAGACAAATAGATATTTAAAACACCACATGGGGTTGGGGATTTAGCTCAAGTGGTAGAGTGGTTGCCTATCAAGTGCAAGGCCCTGGTTTGATCCCCAGCAGCCCCCCCCAAAAAACCCGCATAATATGTGCTTCCATAGAGTTTTATCCATCTTAGGAAAAGGATAATTTCCTTAAACTAATATAATTTTTTTCCAAAATATTTTCTTTTGAGAATTCAATGGGTTTATTGCTCATGGATGTACATCAAATAATTCCTGGGAACAACTGGCTTGTTTTTCATTTGTTATGCCTGAGAATGTATTAGACATTTAGCATTGTGGCTTGGTTTGAAGGTTCAGCAGGTATCGTACCATTTGCCAACAGAGAAGTCATCATCAGCGTAGCCCACAAAGGAGATTGTGTGTTTATAATGTACAAAGGGAAAAACAGCAGGTACAGAGTCAATGGATTGGGCTAAAGGTGGGAAACGAGAGTGCAGTCTGCCTCAAGGCAATGGTAAATTATAAATACTGTCAGCTATAATTTCTTGGATGAAGGAAATTAAAAAAAAAAACAAATGAAACCTTGAACCATTAATTCTGATTGTCTGGTATAATATGGTCTACTCAGCCCTTCATGCCCAGGGAAATATAATACACAGTAGAAGGTTTGAAAAATAATAAACTCTTCAGCTAGTTTCAATTGGGTTTATTTTCCCCTTCTTTTTAGTCATGTTTGTTTTGCAAATTTGTAGGTAAAACATAGTAGGAGCTCAATAAAAAAATGAAGCATAGAATAATTTAAAATATTTGCTTATTATTTATTGCCATCAGTGAAAATCACTGCCATGTTTCCACTTGTTCACTGGATGTTCTTTTAGGCAGGACTGCATACTGCCTCCTCATCTGCTTCCTTACCCTTGCCTACCTGCTTGTCCTTGTCCTTGGAAGGAAATACATGACTGGTGGAAACCATACTATCTTGGCCAGTGTGCCCGTGATGGGGGGGACTCGCCTGCAGGTTTCTGGCTACCTTCCTGTTCTAGTCCATGCCTTTCAGCCCAGAGCTGCTATAGCCTACAGGAAGAGCCCCAGTGGCTCAAATTCTGGGAACGGAGCTGTACCGCCTGGAGGGTGCATCCTCTTGCAGCTGCTACAGGTTATTTGCCAGCCTGTTTAGACCTCCCTGCTATGGTCTGAAGGTTCACAAGCCCCAAAAGTCATATTGCTGAAATCTTAACTCCTGAGGTGATGGTGGCGGGAAGTGGGGTCTTAAGGAGGTGTTTAAGTCATGCGGTCCAAGCCCTCACGAGTCGAGTTAGTGCCCTTGTAAAGGGGACTGAGAGAGACTTCTTGTCACTTCTACCTTGGGAGGTGATAGTCAGAAGATGGTCTTCTATGAACTAGGAAGTGGGTCACTAGACACTAAATCTGCCCTGGTCTTGGACTTCCCAGTCTCCACAGCTGTGAGAGGTAAATTTCTGGTGTTTATGGTATTCTACCACAGCAGCCTATATGTACTAAAACACCCCTTTCTCAGCCTCTCTGGAACTTGTCTTTGGGCATGTTGCCCTGCTTTCTTTGAGACCTTTGCTGTTTAGCTCTTGGGCACAAAGTCCCAGTGTTGTCAAGGCCTCAGTATGTGCCTGTTGGCGTGTGTCTTACTCACAGAAAAGGAAAAAGGTGGTGCTTAGCAGCCTCTCATCATTGTTTTCTTAACAACACAAGTATTCTCCCCAGACCACTGGCCAAATGTTTAAAGTCCTTGGAGTTAAAGAATTGGATTTGTGATCTCCCTCTCGAGAAGCAACCTAAGGCAGGACAAAAGGACCGCCATTGTGTTTCCCTGTATGAGTTGAAGGCCTTGGCTGTTCCTTCAAGGCAGCATCATGTCTTGTCATTCCTTGAAGTGGGTGGACCTCGGCCATTTGTCCTGACTTGCCATGATACACCCTGAGAAGCAGTAAGTCTGAATGCAACTCCTGTCCCCTTCTCAGACTTTAGGAAGCCCTGTCTTTTCTTGGAGTCCAAGTTTTCCACAGCTCCCTTTCCACAAGATTCCTTTCCCAGCCAGCCCCAGTCACTCTCTGCCCAGCCTCCACTTGCTCCAAACTCCACCCCACCCCTGCTGACTTGTCCCCCTTCAGTCTCCAGTCTGCCGAAAACACTTGAAGCTTTCTCTTGCTGCTTTGTATAGTGCCCTACAGCTATTTGATTCTACCACTGGGTAAGGCAGTGTAATGTGTCCATGAGAATAAGGATGGTTCTGACTCTCCGAATAAGGGAAATAATGCCCATACGGACTGAAGCCCAGGGCTTGGTACACGTGGTAGGGAAGCAGTAAACATTAGCTTGTTTGATTCTTTCTGTGCATTTTTGTGTTTTTTTCTGGCAGCAAGTAATATGTGGAAAGCCTCTTCAACTTTTGCATGCTGAGCAGTGTTACAGTGTTATTGTTAAGATAACAGATCATGATCCTGCATTTGGGTTGAAATTCATTCTCTAGGCAACTTTGGGTAACTTAGGCAATTTACTTAACTTTCGTGCCTCAGTTCCCTTGTCTGTAGCATTAAAATTCAGAAGAGTTCTTATTCATAACATTGTTGTGAATATTAAGTTAGTTAGTATATTAAGTGCTTATTTTTTTTATTTACCAAGAAAATGTATTGGTACATTGTAGATACACATAATGATCACATTCATTGTAGTTAATTTGTACCTGTACATGACCATGTTTTCTCCTTCAAACTAGCTTCAAGTAATTAATGAAGTTAATTTAGTGCTTAGTTTACTGTAACAAAATTTTAAATACAACAAATATGAACTTCAAAAAAAAAAGTGCTTATGAGACCGTGTGCCTTGCATATAGTGCTAAGTGTTAACTACTTACAGTATTTAAATATGGAATAAATATTGTGTTATATTAGTAATAAAAATGAGGCTGCAAAAGTCTCAGCTGTATAAAGACTCGGGCTTTCATTGCTATGCGGAGTTAAGTAAGGCTTTTCCTCTCTCAGGTCAGGTTGGAGTTTGGGGGCTCCAAAACTGGGGTAAAAAATTTCCTGCTAAAGATTAAGATTCCTCAGTTTTTATTTAATATCGCTTTTCAGTTCCACAGTTTCAGATAAATAAGATAAATTTACGTCCTAAACCTCATCATGAGAATCACCTGGGGCACAAGTGAGACATGGACCTGAGAGCTTTGCCCCAGACCTGGCAGCAAGTAATGTGGGGGGGCCAGGAATCTGCTGGGGCCTTGGAATCTGCTGTAGAACAGCCCAGACAAGTAATACCGCCTGGAGACGACACTAACCACCAAAACACCTGGCGGCTTTAGGAGCCACTCATGCCTGAGTCTCACACACAGATGCTCTGATTTGTTTGGCATATATGTTTAAGGACTTCCCCCTGTGCCCCAGATATTAAGCCAAGGTTAAAAATAACTAAGATGGTGTTATGGTTTGTGTCTAGATGTCCCCCCAAAGCCTCATGTGGTAAGAGATAGCTGGATCTAGAGTGTGCGGTTACTAAATTAATCCACTGATCGGTTTGGCATGGTTCTGCTGGGATCAAGGATGTGAAACTAAAATTAAGGGTGGGAGTGCTACCCGCTCTAAGGGCAGGTAGCCTAGATAAAAGATACAGGAAGAAGCTAACTAGCTGCTTGTTTGCATTGCTTGTGCCGGTCCCCCCCGCCTCTGCCATGCCACCCTGCCTCGGACCCAGCGGACTATAGACTGAAACCTCTGCAGACTGTGAGCTAATAAACCTTTCTTCCCCTAACTTTGGGTGTCAGGTATTCTGTCCCAACAACGAGAGAAAAGTAACTAAAACAGATGGAGAATCAGACTTAAGTCAGTACTTCTCAGAATCAGCTGGGGTGCATGTTGTTTTGTGTGTGTGTGTGTGTGGTGGAGGAGGGCAGTGCTGGGGATGGAACTCAGGCCCTTGAGCTTGCTAGGTAAGTGCTCTACCACTTGAGCTAACTTCTCAAAGCCTTGGGTGCATGTTAAAGATACAGATTTATAAGCCTCAACTGCAGCCTGCTGAATTGGACTGTATGGCTATAGGGGTGGGTGAGGTTGGGAGTATGGATGTGAGGCACCAGGATTTACATTGAAAACACACTTCTCATGTAATTCTGCATGCTGCCACTGAGAATTAACTACTGAGCAGGGCTTCCTTTAGTAGGCATGTGTGAACGTAGCTAAATGAATGACACTGAATCATTATTTCCTTTCCTTCTAGTCCAGTCTGTTAGAAATGTTTATTCATGTAGCATAGGTAAATGTACTACTTACTGTCTTTCGATTGGTACAGGGCAGTGATGGTGAACCTTTTAGAGCTTTCAGTGAAAGCAAATAGCCACTGCTGCACGTGTGGGACAGGTTTGCCACCATGGGTATAGGGTTTATAGATAGTCGTCTGATTTTTAAAATGCTTTGATTTGCCCTGACAGAAATTTATGGGCGTTCTTTTTGGGCTTTTGCACAGCCATATAAATGTAGCAGGTCAGATGATGAAATTTGGTACACATCCTGGGGACCACATTTGACTGGTTGAGCAGGTTGTGGTTCACTGTAGGGCAGCTATGTTCTCAGGGCTGTTAAACCAAGATTCTGAAACCAGGAAGTGCTCATTGTGGCTTTATTTCTTTTATGAAGAGAGATGGATGCATCAGGTAGCCAAAGCCTGATGGTATTAATAGTTATGTGGTCAACCTTTCCTGTCATCAGATTCAAACTTAGCTTCATGATAAACTGATACTTGGGTTTCTCAAGAATTCATCCAGACTCTTGCTATGTAAAGTGTGGTCCATGGACGAGCAGTTTTAGCACCATTACCAGCTTGTTACAAATGTATACTCTCGTGCCCCACCCCACCAAGCCCAGCATGTTGGGTTTGTCTGCCAGTGTGGTATCCTGTTTTTCTACATCACACTCCCTGGTTTCTATTTGTATGAGTCAGCCTCCATGAGATTGATTAAGTTCAAGATACTGATGAAGTAATTGTTGAGAGCCGATTTTGGGCAGAGGTGAATTCATAAAGAGAGTGTCACTGAACTGATTGGCCAGCTGGCCTTCTTCAGGTGTCCTTTCTTATTGTGCTGCAGATAACTGCAGAGGTCTTATTTTCATTCTGGCAGCCCAGGCACTATAATGAACTCTCCTTTCTAGCTGCACAAGCCTGAAGATGGTGAAGAAAAGAGCTTTTTTGAAATTCTAAAGGGTATATCTTCCTATAAAGCATTATTAGCACTTTTTTAATTTTTAAAGACTAATTACTTAGAGTAGTTTAAATTCACAGCAAAATTGAGAGGAAGGTACAGGGATATCCCACATACCTCCTACCACCACGAATGCAGAGCTTCCTACATTACCAACCTCCCTCACCAGAGTGGTACATTTATCATTTTCTAATTAACTAAGGTCCATATTTTACTCAGACTTTCTTAGTTTTTACCTAATATCCTTTTCCGGTTCCAGGATTCCATCCAGGATACCACATTGCAGTAAATTTAGTCATCATCTCTCCTTAGGCTGCTCTTGGCTAACTTTCTCAGACTTTCCTTGTTTTGATGACCTTGGCAGATGTGAAGAGTATTTTTAGGTTGCCCCTCTGTTGGGATTTGGGATTTGTCTGGCATTTTCCTCATGGTTAGCCTGGAGTTTATGGTTTCTCGGGAGGGAGACCACAGAAGTGGAGTACCGTTCTCAGCTCTTCTACATCAGGCGTGTGCACCAGCAGCATGACTTATCATGTTGTATTAGCCTTGGGCACTTGGCCGAGGTGGTGGTGGTTTTGTTTTTCCACCACAAAGCTCTTATTTTTTTCCCCCTTTACCTATTGTGATCATTAGAAGGGAGTCACTGTGTGTCACGTTCTCTTGAGGAGTCGGGTGTTATGCTCTGCTTTTTTGAGGGTAGAGTATCTATGGGTATAAATTATTTGGAATTTTTCTTCATGGCAGATTGGCCTGTTTGCCACCATTTATTTATCTAATCATTTATTTATATCAGTATGGATGTATTGATATTTATTTTATGCTTCATACTAAAAATTAATACTACTTTATTTTGTTGCTCAAATTTTAGGTTTTTGTTTTATTTATTTATTTTTTTGGTGTCCTTTGCATGACCACAGCTTTTGTCTCAGGCTGAGTGCAAAACCTACATGCAGGAAAAGGAAGTAAGTACTTAGTTGTGATTTAGTGGCATTTACCAATGAATTCTAAAATCAGTGCTGTTTGAAAGTTACTTCTTGTATTAGTTTACTAGGGCTACATAACAAAGTACCATAGACTGAATGATCTAAAAAACAGAAATTTATTTTCTTGTAGTTCTGTGGCTACAAGTCCAAGATCAAAGTGTCAGCAGACTTAGTGTCTTCTGAGGCCTTTTTCTTTGGCTTTGTAGATGGTCTGTGTCTTTTCCACATAAGGACATCAGGCAGACTGGGTTATGATGCACCCCAGTGACTTCATTTTAACCTAATTGCCTCTTTAATGCCGTATCTTCAAATACGCAGTCCTGTTCTGAAGTACGGGGGTTAGGACTTGCAGTTTTTGGTGGAATGCCATTCAGCCTGTAACACTCCTTACAGGTGCTTTGGGTGGCCACCAGCATGAACCCTGGGGCCCGAGTGGGTATGCAGGAAGTGAGAAGAGCTTCCGGGCAGGCCGTGTAAGTGAAGTAGTAGGGAGCAAAGATGGAAGTTACACTTTCTGGGCAAGATGGCTCTATTATCAAAAAATATCTTACTTTAGCTGCTTGATCACACACGGAATTTACAAGAATGAACTCTTCGGGTGATTCGCACCTTGGGGGTGATTGTTTACCTGCTACTCAGTGTGTGCAGAAGAACCTCTGTCTCTATTCTTAGCTTAGGGTTATATTACAAGAGACCTCCTGGCTCAGTGTGTATCTTGCCCAGAACGGGTACAGGTGTAGTGCAATGCACACCTATGCCTTGATCCTAAGCTCCGTCTTTGAAGCTGACTGAGTTCATTGTGACCTGTATAGACTACAGATCCTGCTGGTGAATGTGGTTCAGTGCTCTTAACTCATTCAGTTGTGTCAGAAGGTGATGATGTTGAGCTTTAGTATTTCAAGTTTTCCATCATATGAGTGTTTGCTAAGGCCAGCAACAATTTGGTAAAATCGACCTGATATGGTAAGGAGAAGGAAATGCTGTTTGCCTTGATTTGTTCCACGCACCCTATACAAATGTACCGAAATATCACACTGACTCCATTAATATGTACACCATTACATGTTCCTTAAAAGATAAATTTTTAAAAATGAGGTTGAGTTGAGTAAAAGAGAGCAATTCTGAATAGAGAAAGCCTGAGCTATGTTGCTGATTTCTTCAGGTGTGGTAGAATCCTAGTTGCCTTCCCACATCCCACTTTCACATTTTTGCTTTAGCAACAGAACTTTGGCCCAGTTAAAGGTCATACTTCCCAGCCCCCGCCTTGCAACCAAATGTGGCCACATCATTAAGTTCCAGCCAATATGATGTAAGTAGAAGTGTTGTGGGAAATTCTTAAGGCTATTGAAGTGAGTCCTTCCAGAAGGGATAATGCAGTCTTTTGCTCCTTTTCCTTCCTCTTTCTTCTGCTTTTGGATGTGATGACTGGAGTTTCAGGAGTCACCTTGGACCATGAAGTAACCTTGAAAACAGCAGCCTGGGGTGAGGATTGTAGAACATAAAGACAGAATAAGCTTAGGTTCTAAACTACTCAAGGAGCAGCAACATGTGTACAGTTATGTGTGGACTTTACTTATTTATTTTTTAGTGCTGGGAATTAACTCAGGGCCTTTGTACTGAGCTGCATCTCCAGCACTTTTTTTGTTTGCTTTTATTTTGAAATAGCATCTCAAATCGTTAAGTTACTAGGCTTGGCTTGAATTTATGAACTTCCTGCCTGAGTCCTGGGATTACAGATGTATGCCACCGTTTAAAAAAATAATTGTTTTTTAAATGTGGAAGGGAGAAAAAAGTTTTATTTTAAGGCATTGCTATTATTTTTTTTTGTTGTTATATGCTGCCAAATGTAATTCTTTTAATGAACCCTGAGTACACAGTGAATCATCTGGGGGAATCTATTTAAAAATACTACTGCCTGGACCCTGTCTCCAGAGGTTCTGACTTCGTTGGTTTGTCATAGGAACTAGTCAAGTGTCATTCTTAAAAAGCTCCTCAAGTGATTCTAACGTGTGAGTTGGCTTGAGAACTACTGTCATAACTGATGCTGTCTCCTTCAAATAACTACTTTGAAGAATTGTAGTTTCTGATCCCACGGTAGGCATTTGTTATACTTCTGTACTGCCAGGGAACGGAACAGTATTAGCTATCATCCACAAGGGAAACTAATTTGAAACAATGTGTTTTCACTATTGAAAATAATTTTGGGGATTTGAATGGTAATGTGGGTATGGGTAGATTATGAACATCAAGAGCATTGAAATAGTGATGAAAACTGTACAACATAGCTTTACTTTTGAGGAAATAAGCGAAACTCCAGCCTCGCATACTTCCCTTCCGCACACCAAATTTCAGTGGCACTTCTGGAGTTTACAAGGAGCTTAGCAGCAGAAGGTTGGGCAGTAAGTAAACATGCAGTAAAGCTGAGCTGTGTGGAGGGGAACAAAGGCAGTTTTGGGGTTTTATTTTCCATGAACACAATTATTGCTTGGGCATCTGGAGAATTGATGGGGAGTCAAAACCCAAATTAATTTCTCAGGCGATCTGTTATACCTACTTGACAATGATTTGCCTCTTTCCTATAGTGCTCTTTTAGTTCCAGTTCTTTTTCAAAGTCTTAGAGTGCTAACCCCTAATTTTGTCTTAGCATGCATACTATAAAGATTGTGATTTATAGATCAACATCTAATATTCATGACTTTGTGTTTGTCAATAGCAAGAGCAGTACTTGTCACATGGTAATAGAAATTGAGATAAGAATTGATGTCAAAACTCTCCTTTCTCCAGTTTCTTCTGGGTTATTTGCCACAACATTTTCTGTGAGAAGTCGTGATGGTGGTGGTGGGGGGGATAACCAAAGAGCATCTAATCAATTTGATTGTGAATGATGAAGAATGTTAACATAGTTTGTGTTTTATTCTTTCAGTAGCATTTCCATCTAAGCATTTTAGTTTAAAAATGATTAGCATAATTGATATAGATGTATCATTTCTCAGCCTTTTGATTTAGATCAAGTGATACAGAAGCATTGTTCCATTAGAAATAATGTTAGAAATGTGTTTTAGAAATATCACTCTGTTGGAAAAAATGAACAACTCTTGGCTGAGAGTAACAGAAACATGGGTAAAATTAGTTTATGCAAAAAGGAAAATTTACACGCCCATGTAATCAGAAGTACAAGTATAAAGTGTTTCAGGAGTGATTACTTTAGCAGTTCAACGGTGTCATTAAGGACCCTGTCATTTCTCTGCTGCCATCCTCTGCATGGCAGCTTGTGTCTTGGAGTTGGCTGACAGAATGGCTGCCGCGTCTTCAAGCACATCTGCATTTAGCAATGCCCAGAGGAAGAAAAATGGAAGTGGTTACTTGCCTTTTCCTTATGTGCTATTAGGAACAGGACTTTCCATTAAGTCCTCCAGCTGGTGGTCCCTTTGAAGTTCATTGGTCAAAATTGTGCCATCTTTTTCTTAAATGATGCCTTGGAGGGAATCAGAAATGCTCTGATAGAATTATGCAGTGGAAGGTCCCCCCTTTTTTCATTTCCCATACTAGAGAGGGGTCAGTCTCCCCAAACCCCTTCATGTTGGATACCTGTAACAGGTTTCTGTTGGCGAATGGTCACTGCCACTGGTAAAGAATATTCATGAGGATAATAAGAGGATGCATGTGTAAGCATAATGCAGCAGTATTGTGCAATAATACACCATACGTACCACGTGTAATTATGCACCCTAGGTAGCAGCACATACATAAACGGAAAGATAGATGACATGATGGAGCCAGAGGGTGGGCCGTGGTAGGGGCACATGATGAGAAGCCTACAGAATGGAGAAATTGGCCCAGACTCTGAGGCCTTGCTGAGTGTTCCCAGAAGTGTGGATGCCTGTGTTCAGCTTTGTGTTGGCATGATTTCCTATTAAAACTACCAGACATAATTTCAGAGGACTACTGATGTGTATATGTGAATCTGTAGAACTGTATATGTTTATAGGTATGGAGAAAGAATGGAGGAAAACTTATTTCATTAAATTTTACATTAAATATTTCTAAAAGATTTTAAATGTAACTTCTGAAAAGCATTAACTTTTGTACATAATAGCTTTTCCTGTTAAGGCCTATAGTATGCTGGGTACCATGGAACACATCTGTAATCCCAGCACTCTGGGCAGCTGAGGCAGGAGGGTTGTATGATCATGTCTAGGCTTGACAACTTAGTGAGACCTTGCCTCAAAATTAAAAAAAAAAAGGGGAGGGGCCAGGTATTTAACTCAGTGATAGAGCAACCTGAGTTCTATCCCCAGTATATATATATAAAAAAAAAAAACAAAAAAAAACACCGAAAGACATAGTATGAGGTGAAATTTGCAGTATTATTTGGCAATTTATGTTTGCAAAAACATCTTGTGTTGGCTTAATTTTTAGTTGAATCATAGAAGCATATCAATTTAATTCTGCACTTCTATTTAAAATGTTCTGGCTCTTCCCCATCCTTCAGCAATCGTTAAGTTTATTAGTAGCCTAACCTTGTCTATTTGTCTAGATTGTGTTGTCTAATGAAAATACTGAGTTATTCTCATACTGGAGTGTTTCTGCATCTAATGTAATTTAGCTCTCCAGAGTCTAGCCAGTTAGCAAAACAGGCAGAACTTTAAATTATTAGGAGCTGAAAAAATCTTTTCTTTATGTTGCAGATTCAAGTATTTTTAAAAAGCATCCATCATTTCCACAGTCCTCTCCAGCCACCAGTCTGTTTCGTCATCTTTACAGTCTTGTTTCCTGACCATGCTGCCTACTTGCTACTATTTTCTTGCTTCCTGTCCACACTGCATCTTCTACTGTCTGAACCTTCTCTTCTTGACAGTGGTATTGATCTTCAGTGTCACCAGTCCCACGGGCTCTTTTGGTCTTTACCTTGCTTGAACTTTCACTGTCCTTCCGGTCTGTGATCCTCTCTGCTTCTCAGAACTTTCCCTTCCTTGCCTCTCTGGATTTTCTTCCTACTTCCCTGGCCATTCCTGTTTTTAGTCCTTTACTACCTCTATGCACTCGTGTTCCTACCAGCTTAGCTTCTAAGATGACTTTACCTCAAACTTGTATTACTACGTAGAATAAATCATTCTATGGCTTCCCTCCAATAACTCTAAGTAGACAGACTATTCCCACATGAGATTTTCACAGGGCTGTTGTCGTAGAGCTTACTAGATATTTTCACTGGTATATTTCATTTTGACATCTATATGCTTAAGTTTGGGCTTGTGTTTTCTCTCCAAAACCACCAATCCAATTGCTTTTATCAGAAACATGGACATCGACATTGAACTGCTGAGGTCCTGTGTCCCCAGTATCCTACTAATCCCCCAGTCTTAGTGATTCCAAGTAATGTCAGAGGCAGTTCACTTCCCTCCAACTCCGCCACCACCAGCATCATCCTAAACCTATACTGCGAGGGCCTCTTACCTAGCTAGGAGCATCTACCTTAAATTTTGCTTCCCTTCAACCTATTTCTACATTGTGTGCAACATAATTATTTAAATTGCTTGAAAAAAGTTTCCCATGGCCTTTCAGCTCAGCTGTTACATTTATAAGCTTCTTCTCTATTGTCTTCTGACCCTGCCACCTTAATCTCAAAACTCTCCTTCAACCTTTCTGTCCTCTGCTCTTTAGATATGAGTTTTCTCTGTCTTGAAGATCTTTTTCCTATTTTCTGACTCCTACTAATGCACGTCGCAGCTTAGACGTCATTTCCAGGGAAGGTCTTTTGTGCTCTTGGGACAGACTAGCAGTTCTCAACTCTTGATTTCACCTTAGAATCAGCTGGGGAGCATTGGAAACAACAACAACAACAACAAAACCTCAGAGATCTAATTTTACAGCTCTGGGATGGGCAGTGACTCAGAATCACCTGGAGGGATCCTTAAAACTTGTCGCCATCTGTACCCAGTAGTGCTACTGGTCTGGAGACCACACTTTGAAATCAGACTGGGCCAGGTCTAGGCCCCACTGAACAGCTTCCATAGCACAACTGCATCCCTTAGCACAGCACTTATCACACTTTATTATTACTTATTTAAAAAAAAAATCTTTTCTGTTAGAAAGGAAGGATGGTTCTGTTGCTGTTGTGGTTGTTGTTGTTGTTGTGTGGTCAGGCACCCTGGCTTTCTTCTTTATCTTCATATCCCTGGGTCTAGCATTTTTTGCTTCGTGCATAAGGATTTAACATTTGCCAGATAAATTAGTGAAAGGCTAAGTTTGAGTAGGAAGATAGTGTCTAGGTTATCTATGAATCAGTAAAGGCAGTAATAATGCAAGACTAGAGTTTGTTGTATGTGTCCATTCTTGTTTGATTTTGGTATATTACTCATTCAAAATCTTACTGAGGGAAGTGTACTAAGGTGCAATAGAAAATTACTGTGAATGTCTAAAACTAAAGAAAATTTTATTATGGTAAAAGACATATTGCCTCTAATCCCTCACAAATACTCCCTCTGTCTTTGAATACACTTATCCCTTGTTCTTGACATTTTCTGAAGTAGTTCTTGAAATCCTCTTTCTTGATTGTCTTTAGTTATGCTGTGGTAGCTGCTTTGGTGCCCTGAATTGATTTGAAATATTTACCCTTTGCAATTATTTTGACTTTAAAAAAGAGCCAGAAGTTGCACTGTGCCAGATCTAGTGAATAAGATGGGTGAGGACATACCACAATATTTTTATTTGACAGAAATATCTCTAAGTGTTTTGAATGGCTTGAGAACATTGGGACAGCTCAAAAAGACACTCATGAAAGAGGACTTCCAGTAGTGCTTCAGAAAATGAGTGGGAATATTTTAAGGGCGATTAATGGCAGTGTGTCTTTTACTGTAATAATTTAAAAAAAATTCTATTTAAACATTTCCTGTATATTTTGACCATACCTCATATATGCCTTGAGGTGCGTCTTCCCTAATTCTCCCTCTCATCTCCATCAGTAACCTCCACATACATACAGTAATATGGAACTATATTTTGGCTGATTGTGGTGTGGGACTACCCCATGAAATCTGGCACTTACTTTTGGGAGCATGCATAGGTTCTTCTATGTGTGGTGGTGTATATTTTAGAAATATCCTGGAAGAGAGTTGAAGAAGACCGGAAATTGTGCATTATATGATGGTCATTGTCAAAAAATTCAGTTCTTTAGAATTGATCAAGCAAAAACTTCCTTTAGCCCTGAAAATGTTGTGAATTGAATTACATTGTTAGGGGAACTATTCTGAAGTAGATTAAAACTGTTTTATTGCCTGCACATTATGTTGAAGTTTTTATTTCTTTTTTAAAAGTTTTTATTTCTTGAGTGAGAGACCAACATGAATTATAGTTTATATTTATATACTTACTTATGATTTATTAAATACTTTCTATGTGAAGTGTATTCCTAGAAAGGACAAACACATTTGTTGCCCGCCTTCACAGCTACTGTGGGAGACATGCAAGTAAGTCAGCTGTTAAATTATGGTAGAGTAAGTGCTTGGTATGGTTTGAGCATACAGTAGTTTGTCCCCTCTAAATCTTTTGTTGAACTTCAGTTGCCCTTGCGGCAGTGTTGGGAGCTAGGGACTTTAAGAGGTGATTAGGTCTTAAGAGGGATTAATATTTTGATCAAGTGAATGAGTTCACACTCTGGAGGGACTGGATTAGTTATCAGGAGAGCAGGTGGTTATGAAGCAATTTCACCCCTCATAATTTGTTTCTTCTACATGTGCCCGTGCAGCTCTTCTGCTTTCTGCTGTGAATTAAAGCAGCACAAGGCTCTCACCAGGTGCATATGCCTAATCCTGGACTTTACAGGCTCCAGAAACTCAGGAGTCAAAACAAACCTCTTTTCTTTACAAATTTCCCAATCTTGGGTATTCTGTTATAGCAACAGAAAATGGACTAAGATAGCACTGTAGCAGACTGTGTGAAAATTACCTCAAGAATGTGCAAGTCTCCCTCCCTGAGGAGAGGAGACCTGCTGTGCTGTGTTTCATTCAGCAGCACAGGCCGTCAGTTAGAATGGAGACAATGCAGGTTATTTCTTATCTGTACATATTCTACACAGAGAATCTGAATGAAGGCCAAGTAAAGATGCTTATTAGACTATTCAGTCCTTGGAGATTCATGGATGAGGTTCAGCAGGACCACTCATGCAAGGAAATATGCAAAATTCTATATTTAGGCATGTATTTGAATCTTCTGAACTGAAAGCTCATTGTTTTAACATGTTCTCAAAGGAATCTATGATTTCTACAAGAATTAAAACCATTGCTCTGATATATAAATTGATAGAGGAGGGATGTGAATTGATAAAGAAGTGATCCAGTGGCTAGAGCTGTAAGGGTCTGCCTTAAGAATTTCCCCATGAATACAGACACACTTGGTGGTAGATAGTGTTTTAAAAAATACTTTGAAGTCAAATCATATTTAACATATACAAGAGCAACTCATTAAAGAAACTTGGGTTGAGTTGTAAAGTAAAGAATTCATTAAAAAAAAATCCTAATGTATTCATAAGTTCTACTTTTGTACGTAACACAAGATGTCCCTAGCAGTTTTCTGTTTCCCCAGGTACAGTGAGGTTCCAGTACTAGAACAGCTGGCAATCTTGGTCTAACAGGACATGAAGGGGAGCTGGGTTCAGGTGTTTAGAGAGTGCCTTTCACAGATGTGACAGTTAAGGTCAGTAGTCAACTTGGTTGGCTTTGGGATCTGCCCAGAGGATTAGCAAAGCACATTTCTGGGTGTGTCTGGGAAGATGGAAGTGTGACCCTGGGTGCTTCATGTGAATCCTTTCCCCTGTTTCTCTGGCACTGTTCCCTTGCTCTGTTTCCCTGCTGCCTTCAACAAAACAGCTTTGCTTTTCCATGCCCTTCTGCCATGGTGTTTCTGCCTTGGGACTTGCCAATCACGGACTGGATCCCCTGAAATGGAGAACCAATAAACCTCTCCTCTTTAAGTTGTGGGTGCTGGCTATTTTGTCCCAGTGTTGGGAAAGCTAACTAACACACAGGATACTATTTTTACCTAGTAGATGGCCTAATGCTTTGTTGTCTGACCCATGATCAGGGCGCCCCTTACATGAAAAAGTTGTTTATCCTAGCCTATGCCCTCATACCTCTGTGTGACCTGTGTCCACTTTATGTAAGCCTGACCATCACTGTGGTTCTGGGACCCCAACCTTGGGTTCTGTCTGTGCTCTCAGGAAAATCTAGCCCTGGGTATGCCACCACAGTAGGAAACAAGTTCAAAGATGTTTAGGTTGGGGAGAAGAGAGAAAGAGGCAACTTGCAATATATATAATGGCAACTCAGGCTGGTCATTTTATGTTCACCTACAAATATCTGAATAGTTCTTTTTTGAGGGGGCAGTTCTGAGGATTGAACTCAGGGCCTTACGCTTGCTAGGCAAGTAAGTGCTCTATCACTGAGCTAAACCCCTAACCCCTGAATGGTCCTTTTAAAGGAAACGGCAGGACTGTGGGGAACCCAGTCACCTATGAGGGAAGCAGTTTCTCTTAGTTCTTATCTCTGGCTGTAGGCCTGAGCTCTTTGGATATAATGTTTTATTTCTAATGTGTAGGCAGCAAACTTTGCTGTGTAATTCTTGGTTGCCACTGACTACTACTCCACTCAATTCTACTGGAAGTCATAATTCATATTTTTTGTGTGCCAGGGGTACTATGTAAAGTTTTCTGATTTTCACAATTATGCATATTAGTTATCTGTGTTTTATAGGTAAAGAAACTAAGGCTTACATAGCCTAGAAAACTCAATCTAGACTAGATAACCCCTACTCAGAGAGAACACAATTTGAATCTAGCACAGTTCCAATTTACTTCATGATAATATAGTTTAACTAAGGTGTATCTTTTTTCAAGTAATGAAAATAAGCTTGAACAAGTTTTAAGGAAAAAGGAAAATTTATTATTAGGACAGGAAGTGTCTTGAGGAACCAAATGATAGGAATGAACATGGCTTCCAGAAAGAACTGGAACTCAGAACCAGAAAGCCATTAGTTCTCTTTCTCTGACTCTTACTTCTTCTTTTGCTCATCTGTTTTATTATTCTCTGTCTGGCTTTCTCCATTTCTCACATAGATGATGGAATATAGCTGCTGCGAAGCTTCAACCAAGCACACAGATTAGCTAAATCCAAATTCCTAGGTGAGGAAACTGTGAGTGAGTCTGTTTCATACTAGCATCCATCCTGGGATGCCATGGGATTTGAAGCCGTCATCCTTTTCTGGTAGGAAGGCAGGCTTTCGTCTTTTCTCATTTATCTAGTTTGGCTGCCAAGCACTCTGGGTATGGTGATACATGGAAAAACCTAAGAGTTTTCCCCCAGAATAACCCATTATTATAGTTCTTTGAAAAGAAAACTACAATAGTTGTGGCCAATATGTTTTGTTAATAATTTTCCTCTTTTAAAGCATCATTCTCATTCTACACACACGCAGTGTCCTGCAGTGAGTCTATCTGCTCAGAAGAAATCACCTATCTCATTGGGCACACGGGGAAGAACAAATTCACCTAGAGACTTTAGAAACAAATGTTGTTCACTGACTCTTTTCTTAGTTCCAGTAGCACTTAAGGAAGGAGGGTAAATCTCAGTACCCATGTACCCAGTACATGTTGTCTTTTCTTCTGGAGCTGTGAAGAAGAAACTCAAGGGAAAAAAGTGTGTTGCTACTTTTTTTGGTTGTTGTTGTTGGTGGTGGACCATGCTCATGAATGGTTAGTGTTCTAAAAGTTTGTTTGCAGATGAGTTGCATAGAATTGGAGTTTATTTTACTGTGGAAATGATACTATCATTGCTTGTTTAGTTTCTAGCCAAACTGTAAGTTATCATTTGACCTATAACATAGCGTGGTAATTAAGACCTTGAAATTTTCCTCACCCTTAAAATTGAAGTCTGAACTTTTCTCGTTGATGGCCTTGAATTCATTAGCTTCCTGAAAACTCCTTCTCTGAGCTTCTCTAAAGTTTGGTACTTCCTGGGGCCTCTATTTTTCTCTTACTCTTAAAGAGGTAGGGAGAAACCAGAGAGGATGCAAGTGGATGATGGGGTATAGGCTTCAGGTATTCAAAGATGCAGGGGTAATAGTGCAAAAGGAAGGGCAGATCAGAGCTGAGAGAAATGAGTTTTATGTCCTTAGTGACTCTCATAGGAAAGATAGAGCAGATTGGTGGAGTACGGAGGAAGGCATGGCTATCTACAATGTTTGATAAACAGGCATTATCATTAGTCAGTGTTTGCATTTAAAATATTTTTAAACTTTTTTTTTTTCTTGCATGCAGTTCTTTGAGTTGTTCTTTCCTCTCCATTAGCCTGCATGAAGAATGAATTTTACAGTATTCTTCATTTGTTTAGTGGAATCCCTGAACTCAGCTCCCTGGGATGAGGCATAATGACCACATGGAAGTCCAGCCAAGTAACCAGAAAGTGTGAGCCAGCCTCTCACTGCACTGCTGTGTTATATAATTGTAGCACATCTTTGTGGGGCCTCTGCCTGTATGGCTTTGGCTTTAGCAGATGATTTCATCCCCTCTTCTAACTTGGAACCAGACAACTTTACATTCTCAGCAAACAGATGGACAACGTAGTTGAAATAGGATCTTGTACCGAAATAGTTTTTGAGTCATAGTCTTTGACTGTTGACTCCTATAGGAAACTTGCCTCTTCCTTCTTGCAGAAGGCCAATGATGAGAATTCAATGCACTCTGAGTTATTGGCTTCTCTTCTCAATGTGTTTTATATTTTCCTTCTTGATCAAGGTTGGAATTCTCCTAGTATAAGAATATTATCTAATTTGTTTTGGCAGAATCTCTGGCCTTTTGCCTGAAGTTGATGTTTAAAAATAGAATTGAAAGTTTTACATCAACCTTCTATTTTTGTCCTCCTTCCAAAATAGGTCTTGACATGAGAAAAGGAGGAGCTTGATTTCACCTGTAACTTAACTTTGGAAAGTGAGGGTGCTGAGCTGAAACTTGAGGTGACCCAGTTCTTGGATTCCACTGGTCTGTCCTGCCAGGCAACAGTCTGGGTGGCCTCAGGGAGGTTAGTTCATCTTGTGGCACTTGCTTCTCTCATCTGTAAAAGGGGAATAATAAATCTCAACATATATTGCTCTATTAACATAGATTTTGATTGATTTTCAGAGATTGAGCTATCTTACAACAAAATAGCTTAGGAACAAGTTTTAATTAATCCACTTAAATGTTTATTTATTCTAAACCACACATATTGTGCTCAGTTCCTTGTATTTTATCTTGCTGGAAAAGAAGTAATAATTTTCACTCCTTTGTGATGTCATCCTCCGTTTCTGGGTTGGTGCTGGTGGAGGTTGAACCCAGGTTCTTGTGCACTACCACTGAGCCACGCCCCGAATCCCTCCATTTGATTTTTAGATCCAGGATAAAGTGCAGTGTAGTCTAAATCAGGGCATGGCGCAGATCACAGCACCTCATCCTGCTCACTTAGGGCTATTTACTACCCTCACGTTTCCTGCTAAGCGACATAAGCTGATGTGATATCACAGGAACATCAGGAACAATCTGAACCGTTGAACTGAAAGGGCATGAACTGGGCAAGTAGCCACTTAAATTAATAGCATTCTTTTGAGGATGATGGAATCTGGTTTCTATTTCCTTATCAATCCCCAGTGTTCACAGTCATGGGTAGGTACTGCAATGTATCTGTAGTTCAAGGTCCTCATGGGTATGTGGAAAAACTACAGGTTGCAAAGATTGGAATATTTTGTCAGGATTAAGTAACACGAGGTAATAATGTTGTTCATTCTCCTAAATTTTGTTTCTGTTGGTGAACTCATGGATTACTTCTACAGAGCGGAGGACAGTTTGGATGGGTGATTTTCAGCATAGCCATGGAGAGGGAGAGATTTAGCCTTTATGTGCACATTAGATGAGATGGTTCTGACAGAATGGTCTGGGACCCTTGTGCCAGAATTTCTGTGGTTTGGATTTGTTCTTTTTCTTACATGCGACAGTGAATGAATCTTTCCTCAAGTTATTTCTCCTTTTGCTATTGGTGTTTCATAATGCTTATCGAAGGAGTCATAAAATACCCCTTTTGTCTTCAGATAAAATTTGGAAGTTTTATATGTTGTAACTCATTATTAATGAGCCTTCTTGAGAATGTACTGGGTATTAATATACAATTAGAAGTAAGGCTGGAGTTGGCCTTCCATGATTTTTTTGCTTTTATTATAGCTTGAAAAAATTTACCAACGAGTAGTTCTAAAGTTCTGTTGTGTTTTAAGTTGAATACCTTGCTTGAAAAAAATTTTGTTTTCTACCATCAGAAAAGCTTATCTCTTATCTATCTCTCTGATTTTGCCTGCAATTTCTTTTTTCCAAGAAGTCCTGTTTCTCCCCGTCTGTACTGTCATCCCACATTTCTACCCATTAAATTCTCTGGGTCAAAAAACTTCTTGCTTTCTTGGATCTCAGTGGCTTGGCACTACTCTGACCAGGTAAGTGCCTATAGTAACATATAAGTCACCTTTTCCTGTACCACTTGAAAACTTATGTTTTGTTAATTGTTGCATTCCCAGCACTTCATAAAGAACCTTGTAATAATAGGAGTGTAACAAATTTTTTTTTTGAATGAAACAATGCGTGTAAGAGCATTGTACTATGTGAGGAAGCCCAGGAGAGGTATCTAACTATACCGGGAGTAGGGAAGATAGGGAGTGGAAGGATCTCAGAAGATATATAGCTTGCATGTCATTATGTGGGAGGAGGGGTTATTAGGTGAAAAAGGTGGGGAAGTGTGACTTTAGTGAATGGAAAACTGGAGGAATTTGTGAATGAGAGAATTGGGATACTTAGAAAGAATGTAGTATGGCTGAAACTTAAATGCAAAGTGAAAAAGAATGAAAAGAGAATTAGGTAGAATTACCTCTGTTATGCACTGATCAATAGTGTAAAAACCTAGTATGAGACTAGATTTCATGAGGGCATTTAATTAGGAGAGCTTCAGTATTTATTTTTTGTAATAGTTCAAAGTAAATGCATGAGTATGCCAGTCTTTGTTTGAAACAGATGTTTACTGAAGTCACAAACTGAGATCTTCAAAGGTCCAAGGGCATTCTTCTTGATTTAGTAGTAAAAATACTGCAGTCTCAATTTAACACTAAATGATTAAATATGTTCTGTATCATGGAACAACTTTATAGTTGAAACTTGTTTTTATGAAGCTTTCCTCTTACATCAGTTACTAGCCATTTAAAATATGATACTTACAGTTTGTAAGTAGATAAGCTTAGATCATTTTCTCTAATGATGTTTGTGAACGTTAAAGGAGATAATGTATGCAAAATGTTCAGTAGCAAGCATTGGGCACAGTAGGTTCTCAATAATCTGTTTCTCCCTTAAACTCTCCTGACTGAGGAAGCTTCTGTTTTATCATTATAAACTTTCAGAAGAAACTTTAAGAAAGCAACTCCTTGCCTCCACCTGTACCCTGGCTGAAATATCCACAAATTCTTTTGTAAGAGTTTGGAATTTTGTCAGTGATTTTAAGCAAGACTTCCTTTCTTAAATGTCCTCATTGTATGAGTATGAGTTGCAGATCTTCAAGGCTGATCTGAGTACAGACTCTTCAAGCCTCAGTGGGACTACATATTTCAGCAGTTCCTTGTGTTTAAAATAGCTCTGGTCTCTTTCACCTGAAAGTTTCAGTAAATCATGCTGAGGACTTCTTAACCTGTCAGACAGATGATTTTTCTTGTATTTGTGGGTGGGTAGCAGGTTTGCCTGAGTTACTAATATTGAGGAGGAATCGAGATGTTATCTTGGAAAATGTAAACGTAAACCAGGTTCTTGCCAGGAGCAATTCAGGAGAATGACATGGACTTTGGTTTATTTTGATTAAATTTGAAGGTGATACAATCATCTGACTATTAAAGTAGTTAATTGATTTATTGTCTACCTAGAGGCGTAATGGCTCCAGAAATGCAAGTCAGAATCCAATTTGCATTGGGACAATGAAACATGAGTAGTTGTCACTGTGATTTATTTTTTAGAACAGTAGAGTAGGTTACTTGATCATATCACCATCTCAGGGAACATTTCTTTGGAAATGTACGATTTTCCAAAGCCTAATAACTTAAAAAAATAGAGTTACTAACATACTTGTCTAAAACAAAGTAAAATTATAGCAAATGTAAGAAGTAGTAATTTTGTAGGTTCCATTTCAATTAAATTAGAAATTGATGCTAAATATATAACCAAAGAAATATCTGCTTGGGTATTAAGAAATATTCTCCCAGATAAACCTTTGATCAAAGAGAATATCAAAGAGAAGTGATAGTCTTTAGAGAGCACTAAAAAATATACTTTATACCTAATTTTTTAGGATGTAGTATATCCTCAAAACTTTACTCAGAGAAAAATTTATAACAGTAAGTATTTTTATTAGTCATGAAGAAAAGACCAGCAAACAACCTATCCCATCAAATAAAATTCCTTCAAATCCACAGAATTACACACTTCACAAACTGAAGAAGAACTGATAAAGTAAAAATTATAATTAATGGAACAGAAAAAAAAGTAGAAAGGCTAAATGAAACAAAACACTGAAAAAATAGAGAGTAAAAATATACAAGATTAGGAATGAGGATATATGCATGACCATAAATGCAGGAGAAATGGAAAGGACTATAAGAATTATATATAAAGAGCAGGTACAAAACTCTTTGAACAAAATTTGAAAATACAGAAGAAATGGAAAACTTATAAGCAGAATATAAATGAACAAAATTGACTCTAAAAAATTCTAACTCATCAATTACTATAGAAGCCCCAGTTTGTGTCCCTTGTTGTGTTCCATTTGACATTTGCTCTGAATTTCTAATTTTTAAGAAAGTATTATAATTTAATAATGCATGAAAATAAGATAGTAGTCTTATTTGAGTGGTCTTACAAGTCTTCTACCTTGTCTATCAGGTTGGACCACAGTCTTGTCTAACGGTGTGCGAGTGCTTGTGAAGAGCACTTGTACTCGAGCTTAACTCTGAAAGATGCTAAGTATAACTCTGCTTTCTGTCAATTCGCCCCCACTGCAAGTGAACCTACACCTTCCTTTAAAGAACAGCATGCAAGGCACTTGCTGATAAAATGAAGTAAGTTCCTACTTTGGTGGCAAAGGACAACTAACTCATTTCAGTCAACATGGCAGGAGGAAGCTACCAGCCTGACTGTTGGTGAAGTTAGACCCATGGAAAGACTGAATGTTCTTGGTACAGTGATTTTGCCATTTTTGTATGTAATAAACTATAACTATTTATTTCCTTGCATTTTAAAAGCTATTTTGGATCCCTTTTGGTAGAAAATGAACTAAAAAAATACAAGTAAAATGAGTAAGTACCAAATTTCTGTTTCTCAAGGAAGGTGGCAATGAGTGTGCAATTCACAAACTATTGAAATAGCATCAATATCTACTTCAAAAGTTTGTAGCTATTTCAGAAAATTTTGCCTAAAGACAAGGATTTAACATATGCAGCCATAAGAGGTTGTTGTTAAGTTTCATTCTGTGAAGCATGAATTTTCACTTAGATCGAATGACTTTTCACTGATTTTCAATATCATGTTTTCTTATACATAGATGAAAAGCGAAGTAATAGCTGTTCATTTGGATGGCTCCATTAGCGGAACAATTTGCCCATAGTTAAATAATGCTAATTTTACTTTAGTATTACCAGATGCTTCACGTAGACATTTAGTTAGATGTATTACTTGAAGGACTTATCTTTAGCTATCTTATGGAACCAAAGTAAACCTTTAGAAAAATAGTCCTACTGAGTTGAAGTACTTAATATTTTTGTGAATTCTATAGAAAATAGTTAAAAATTTACCATCAAACAATTTTTTTTCAGTACTGGGAATAGAACCCAGGGCCTCATACATGCTAGGCAAGTACTCCAAACAGAGCTACAGCCTCAGTCCTTTTTATTTTGAGACAAGGTCTTGCTAAGTTGCCAGGCTGGCCTTGAACTTGTGATCCTCTTGCCTTAGCCTCCTGAGTAGCTAGGATTACAGGTGTACAACACCATGCCTGGCAAAAATAAATTTTTTTCTATCAGCTTTATTGAGGTAAAATTTATATAACCAGAAAGTGAATGTATGCAGTTGTGCAACTTTTACTGCCCTCCAGTGTTGGACACTTCTCTTCCCTCCCAGGTTACCTGATGTCCCTTTACAGTGAGTATCTGCTTTTCCAACCAGCCTCAGGCAATCACTAAAAATGACTTACTTTTGGAGTGAAAAATGCAAGTAAGTATTTTGGTGGGTGCAATGTCAGGATGTAAACAATGGAATTACTAATGAAAGAAATCCATGGAGCAGAAGATTATACACACAACTCATTTCTTTGGAACTGCAAAAAAAAAAAATGCCAAAATTTACAAATACAGTAAAACCTTGGATTGTGAGTAATTTGTTCGATAAGTATTTCATAAGATGAGCAAACATTTCTACTAAATTTTAACTGGATAAATGAGCAGTGTCTTAAAATATGAGTAATACTTGAAGCCGAATGTCACATAATCACAAACGAGCCAATGAGCCGATGGCTCTTCTCCCTCTCTCTGCCTCTCTCTCCCCCTCCCCTTCCCTTCTTCCTTACTTCTTCTTCCTCTCTCTCTCTCTCTCTCTCTGTCTCCCTCCCCCCCCCCTCTGTCTGTCTCTCTCTCTCTCTCTTGCTGTGGGACTGTGGGTGATTGTCTCCCAACAGCAAGAGGCCGGGGAGGGCATCTTATCTGCAGAAGAGGAGGAGAAAAAGGCAGGGGAATCCCTCACTTCAAATGAGACTAGGGAGATACGTAAAATGTGGGAAACAGTGCAAAGTTTGTAGAAAAGCACCATTCGAATAAGGCTGTAGCAGCATGAGCAATGAATCTGTTTAGTGAAAACGCAATACCACATTTCCGGGAAATCCTCAAAAGGAGGCAAAAACAAGTGTCACTGAATAGGTTCCTTGTTAAAGTTGCATGAAAAGAAAAAGATTCCACTGAGCCACTAGATAGCAATGATTCTGTTAGTGATAGTGAAAGTCGTCCTACACAATAACCTGCCTATGTCTTGTCTTCCTCACAGCAGACACTTTTAAAACATAATTTATTTTTCTTTATATTTTGTATTTTCTTTATTGTTTGGTGTTGTATTAAGGTGTTGCAATCAATTTATATGAATTTTTTTGGGTCATGGAATGAATCATCTGAGTTTCCATTTTTTCTTATGGGGTAATTAGCTTTGATGTACAAGTGCTTTGGATTACATGCATGTTCCTGGAACAAATTATGCTCTCAGACCAAGATTTTACTGTTTTTATGTCTATACACTAAGTGGTTGATCCGCTAGCTTTTTTGCAGTGAAGCTGATATTGAATATAAAAAAAATCCTTCAGCATACAGTACACGCGTTCTTTCTGCACACCACTGTCAGGTTCTAGAAATGTTTCAGTTCTTTGAAGAACAACTTTGTAAATTAGTGCCAACTAGTAATATTGCCTTTTCTTTCTTCTTCTTCTTCTTCTTCTTTTTTTGTAAAGGACTATTCTAAATTTTGGTCCTATTTTGTTTCAAATATGTTTCAAATTTGCAGTCAAGTTAAGCAGGCAAAATACTAAGCTTTTATGGGGGGGTCTGGGGGATCGAACTCAGGGCCTTGGACTTGCTAGGTAAGCACTCTACCACTTGAGCTAAATCCCCAACCCCCAATACTAAGCTTTTGAAGTTTTACAAATTATAATTATGAAAAACAAAGCCTGCAAATAGGAAGGCACTATAATTTATAAATAGAAGGTAAGACCTGAGCAAATCAAATGATAAGAAGTCAAACACAGACAGTACATGGGATTTAATTTTGAAAATTTTTAGTTACACTTGGAATATCTGGACCTGTAGAAAGAACCTTTTGATGGAGCTACTGTTTTAAATAGGTTACATTTATATATATATTTTTTTTTACCAAAATTCAAAATATGCTGAATTTTAGAAGGCTATGATTTCAAGGTATCTAAATTTGATTAAGCAGTAAGAGCAATCATAAACAAATACAATTTATTTAATGAGTTTAGCATGTGTAATTTTTTTCTCCAAGAAAGATAACAGAAGTAAAAAACCTTTCTGAAAATACTTTGGCTTTAATATTTATATATTTCACGAAAATATGAAAAATGAGAATGTACTCCTTTTTGGTAGAATTTTCCTGCAATTTAGTAGGTACTTGAATACTGAAGAGAATTTTCTCAATTAAAATTATGGTCTACAGAGAGGAGCTCAGTGAAAGTGTCACCAATTTCAAATTTATTAACAGTGAAATACAACTTTGAAGAAGATTGAGACTTTTTATTAAAAAATTAAAATAAAAAATGTATAATACTCTTGTTACAGATTACTGAGGGAGACGGACATATCAGGAAGTAGGTTTCATGAGTGCTGCAGGTGAGGAACAAAGAAAGAGCTGGGGACTATGTGTTTGATAAGAGGGGGCCTGAACAATGAAGTATTTTCTTCACTACTGGCCTTATACGATCGCTACATGCTACTAGTGACATAGTGACTTTCCCGAGATGATTATACCTCTGGTGGGTAGTCCTAATAGGAGTTCAGATGTTATTGTGAGGACCCTGGAAAAAAGCTCTTTGTAAAGACACACGTGGGGATTGCTTATTTAAATGGATCATCATGTATTTAATCTGGATAGGATTCATCTCCAGGGGAATAAAAAGGGATTTGTAAGAAGGCCCTCTCTTTGAGATCCACTTTGTTGGAGACGTGAGCATCGCTGGCACAGAGCCTCCGTGTGTTGCTGCGCGGTTCCTGCCATGGCACGTGCTGCAGGGAGATGTGCTGAGACAACAGCCACCCTTCTGAGGAGGAGATGGAGGACCCCAGGTGACGGGTGGTGGATGCAGAAGAGAAACAGACTTTGTCGGCAGAGGGGATTTTGTTCTTGTGGGAAACATAGGATTGGCCCCTTCCCCCTTAAGGAACCTGCATCCCCCTGCGGTATTCTCTGGTCCTCTCCATACTCTTCCCGTAGCCCCCATCTCTTTGCTTTTAGTTCTGTTTCTTAGTTCTGTGGTGGATGGTAGTATTCATTAGCTTCGTCTGGCTTCTGGTATCATTCAGGACTTGGTGATTTGCTCTTGTAGGAAGAGAAAGGCAGGAAGAGGAGAAGGTAGAAGAAGAAGGGTATCAGACATCTACTGTTTTAGTTACTTTTCTCTCGTTGTTGGGACAGAATACTCGACACCTAAAGTTAGGGGAAGAAAGGTTTATTAGCTCACAGTCTGTAGAGGTTTTGGTCTATAGTCTGCTGGATCCGAGGCAGGCGGGCTGGCGTGCAGACCGGTGGCCGGCCCGCAAAGTAAAGTGAGGAAAATGTAAGGAATGTATGTAAATAAGCAATGTAAACAAGCAGCTAATTAGCCTCTTCCTATATCTTTATCTAGGCTACCTGCCCCCAGGGCGGTCCGCACTCCCGCCCCCAATTTCAGTCTCACATCCTTTTGATCCCAGTAGAACAATGCCAAACCGATCAATGAATCAATTTAGTAATCACATACTCTAGATCCAGCTATCTCTTACCACATGAGGCTTTGGGGGGACATCTAGACACAAACCATAACATTCTGCCCCTGGACCCCCAAAGACTCATGTATAGCCCATTATGTAAAAGGCATTTAGTCTATCTCTAAGAGTCGTCAAAGTCTTAACAGTTTCAGTATTGCTGAAAAGTCTAAATCTAAAATCTCCTCTGAGATTTAAGGCAAACTCTTAGCTGTAAGCTCCTGTACAAATGAAAAGAAGGCTAAACACTTCTAACGTACAATGGCACAAGATAAGCATTACCATCCCAAAAGATATAAATAGGGGGATACAAAGGAACGGGACCAAGGCAATTCTGAAATCCCGCAGGGCAAACATTATGTCCTGTAGTTTCAAGGGGCTTGGGTGGCTCCGCCCCTACGGCACTTCTAGTGGTAGCAGCTCTCATAGTTTCTCTCTTGGGCTGGTTCTGCTCTCTCGATGTAGTTTTCTTCAGGCGATCTACATTCTTGGCTTCTCTAAACTTTTGGGGTCTCTAGTGTACCTTTGGCTTTACCTTTACAGCTTTACACACTGTCCTCTCAGGGGCACACTGTCTGGCCTCCCAGGCCTTCCTCTGAAATCTGGGTGGAAGCCTTCTTGACCCCACAACTCTTGCATTCTGTACGAACCTAAAACCAGGGCCACGAGGATGACGCCAGGGTCTGCCGCCAGCTGGAGCAGAAACCAAGCTTTTTTCTTGCTTGTCTGTGGTGGTCATCTGCCTGGATTGTTGAGTGTTCTGAACCAAATCTCGAGGAACAACTTCTCTAGGCCGCTGCCATTCTGGAACATGGCACTCTGGGGCATTTTTCTCAAAGCAAAATCTTTTACCTTTCTAACTCTGAGGCTGCAAAGGCTGGAGTCTTGCTGTTTCTTGTGATGCCCTTGGGCCATCTTTTCTTTCATCTTTTGAAATACCCAGCTTTTCTTTGCTGGTTTCTTCAGCAACGAGTCTCTCTTTCATTCTATCTTTGTAGGCCACAACTTTACTGGTGCTTCTTTTATGCACAAACTCACAACATTTTGAATCATTCTGTTGGGCTGTTTGCTTTTGGTTTTCAACATAAATCTGGCTGAAAGCCCCCAACAATAGCCATGCCACCGCCTCAACATTAGACTGTCTTGAAATTTCTTTTGTAAGATTAATTAGTCCGCCGCCCTTAATCTCAGTCTCAGGCAAAGTCTCTGGACACAAGCAAAATTCAGACAAACTTTCTGCCAGGCCATAACATACATGGTCTGGAGTCCAACAGCCAACGCAGTCTTTCTTCTCAGCAGAAACCTCTTGAGCCGTAAATTTCCTCATTTCCAAAGTTTTCCCAACGCTTCTCCTTCCTGCAATCTAACTCTAAAGGCTGCTAAACCATATGGTCAAGTATAGTCCCAGCAATGACCCCACTCCTGGTACCAAATTCTGTTTTAGTTACTTTTCTCTCGTTGTTGGGACAGAATACTCGACACCCAAAGTTAGGGGAAGAAAGGTTTATTAGCTCACAGTCTGTAGAGGTTTTGGTCTATAGTCTGCTGGATCCGAGGCAGGCGGGCTGGCGTGCAGACCGGTGGCCGGCCCGCAAAGTAAAGTGAGGAAAATGTAAGGAATGTATGTAAATAAGCAATGTAAACAAGCAGCTAATTAGCCTCTTCCTATATCTTTATCTAGGCTACCTGCCCCCAGGGCAGTCCGCACTCCCGCCCCCAATTTCAGTCTCACATCCTTTTGATCCCAGTAGAACAATGCCAAACCGATCAATGAATCAATTTAGTAATCACATACTCTAGATCCAGCTATCTCTTACCACATGAGGCTTTAGAGGGACATCTAGACACAAACCATAACATCTACATAAAGAGAACTCTTGTTTTTAGGGGACTTTTCAAAATAATGTTCCAGAAAATTAACATCTTCGTGTGCTTCTCTTTTAAGTAACTTGGTGCTTGTAGGTCTTAATTCGAAGAACAAAGTTCCCCATCCATTAAGCAAATACGTATTTTGGCTTGAGTTTTTTTTTTTTTTTTGGTGCTGAGGCCTTGAACCCAGGGTTTCACTGCCAGAATCCACGCTCTATCTCCTGAGCTACACCCTCAGCTCTATTTTGACTTTTAATTTAGCGGAGTCTTTTGTATCTATGTTGGACAGGGATACATAGTACTGAGTGGCTCATTTCCTATGAACCAGTTTGTCCCTTGACTGGGATGACAACTGTGGGAACATCAGAGTTTTTTTCCCTCGGTGATTGTCTTATTCAGAAATTTGGAGAAGCTCATATTAATAGAAGGATCAATATAAATTTTGCAAACATGAGAAATCTCAAGATGATTTCACCTGATTTTCTGTCAGAGAGTCTTAATTCAGGGCTAGTACAGAGTCGTTTTTGTCTAGAGAGTTGGGTGCTGAGCTTCATTTTCGTGCTGGCCCTTCAGCACAGCTTGTTAGCGATGTTCTGAAGGATATTGGAGCATTGGGCACCTGGATCCTGAGGAATCTTGCTGTCTTGTTCAGCTCTTCATCTGAGGGGTTCTTGTGCAGCATGACAATAGTAGTGCGAGGTTACTTAGGTCAAGTTTTTCTTGCTGGGGCTCCATTGGTTATAACTTGTCCTGTGAGGTATTGAGATGCTTCTGTATGAAACAATTAAAGTGACATGTCTCCAGCCTTGCGAAATTTATGTTACCAAGCTTGATTATGACTTTGGAATCACGTTTGGCTTCCTGTGTAGTTTGATATCTCTTCTTTGCCTGCCATTCCACCCAAGACTGTTTCTGGCATAATATCTATCATCATTTTATAATAGTCTTATTTCGTATTGTGTTTTACTCTTAGGTCTATATTCATTGACCTCAGTAAATTTTGAAAGAACGTCATTAGATGCAACAGAAAAAATGCAAATGAAATTGTAGCTGCTTGGAATGGACCAAACTGTCTGTATAAAGCACTATGACCTTTATCTGAGATCTTGTCATATGGTGAAAGAATAGCATCTATTGCAGAAGCTGATTTCCCAAGACTTGTATTTTTTTCTTCTGAATGAACCATTAAAGAATTTTTTTTGTACTGCAAGATGTAACTGAGACTCAAGTGCAAGGGATGTATTACTAACTTACATACTAAGGTAGAGTAGAAGAATAATTTCAAATATTAATCTAGATTTTTAATTTTCTTTTAGATTTCTATTTTTCTTTTAGATAAAATTTAGAATACTTTCTTTTTAAAAATCTTTATTAGCATCTATGACTTATACACATGAATGGGATTCAGTGATATTTCCATAAATGACTACAGCATGCACTGATCAAATCTAACTTCCCTTCCAGCACACACTCTTCTCAGTCTCTGGTAGTCACTATTTTATGTTCAGATAAACACTTTTTAGCTTCTATATATGAGGGAGAATGTGTGGTATTTGTCTTTCTCTGTCTAGCATATTTCACTTAACATAGTGTTCCCCAATTCCACCCATTTTGCTGCAGAGGATTTCGGTCTTCTTTCAGCTGAGTAATACTCTGTTGAGTTTAATTAAAGAATTTTCCAGAGAGGAAATTCTAATTATTAAGCCTTTTCTTATGTCAATTGCTTGTATACATTGCTACAATACTTTTATAATAATAACCATGAAGACTCAAATTTAAGTCACTCTGGAGAGGTCTCCTTTGATTCTTCTCATCAACCTCTTTCCTTTAAATTATTCTTCTTTGTGCTCCCATAACACATCATGCTTGTGTCTAACATATCACTCACCCTAGTCTCCTAGCACTCTAGGATAATAGATTTGCTTGTCTGACTCCTATCCAGGACTGGAGGCCTTTGAGGACAGGGACTGTGTTTTTATCTTCCTCGTACATAGCAGCTTGTCTGGGAGATCAGTATATACTCAAGGGGATGAATATTCATTCACCTCATGGATTCCCTAAACAGACCTCAAAGAGTTATTTGCACAGCACTATAGCATTCCACATGTTTATTTAGTCTTAATAAATTTTGACTGCAAGTTTTGGAAATGTGCATAATTGAAAATAATCCATGTGATGTAATTGAGTTATACAAAATATTTGTGACAACAGGCAGTATGATTACAGTGTGACCTGTATTTTCATTCGTAGTAGCAGCAGCTTCTTCCCTTACCCTGCTGATTAGAGATGATAACTTAATTGCATGGTCATTTAAAAAGTGGACTCTGTGTTGAACTTTGATTTAAGGCTCAGAAGGCTTCCATCAACACTAATGAGTAAACTAAACTCTTAAAAAGTACTTTATCTTTCCTGCTTCCTGGCCATCAACAATGGTTACTATAACAAGAAAATTCCTTGAGGTAGATTATCTCAGAATTTAAACCACTACTAAATCTGAAACTAACTTCCCTTAGTGTGGTTTTCCCTAATATGCACCTTTCTCATGTGACACTTGTTTAGGTCTTGTTCCAGCTCTGATCTGGTTTGGGCCAACCACTTAAATCTCACAGACATCAGTTTCCTCATCTTTAAAATTAGATGTTTGGATTAAAATCGGTAGGAGAACTTTGCAAACCTAAATACACCGCGTTGGGGATTTAGCTCAGTGGTAGTGCGCTTGCATAGCAAGTGCAAGATCCCCAAGTTCGATTCCCAGCCCTCCCTCCCCTCCATAAAACACCTAAATACCTATCTTCTGACTATGTTACTCCGAGTGCCTGCTGTTTATTTTTTTACTGTCTTCTCTTCCCGTCCTCCAGTTCTTTCCACTCGTGGACCGGCCTTCCCACCCGTCCTGGTATCTCACACATAGATACACTGTGTCCTTCAGCACTTGGCCTTGACTTAGAGGTCTGGTCACACATGAACCGAGAAGCGAATTGCGTGTGTTTGGAGCAGCGGCTATGCTGCAACTTGACCGCACGCACCTGTCCAGTTCTACAAAGCGCTGGGGAGACCCTTTCTTTCAACAAGCACATTCCTGCCAGTGATTGCGAGATCAGAGGGAGGTTGCTGAGCGATGAAGCGCCTAAAGATTCCTGACCTTCTAGGATTACAATGTTCAACAGATATGGGCCTGTGATTGTGACCTGCGTGCAGTGATGCAGAGTGAGCAGGTCTGTCGCCCATCAGAAACATAACACAAATTTAGTGTCCAATGTTTTGGAGCGAGGAAGGCATGTCCCACTACACCACAGCTTCTGGATTATCTTGTTGCGCTTCTGTCAACCGAGGGTGACACCAAAGTTATCATGTGTTTCTCGCATCATTTGACAGAGCAGGACTAGTGAAATCATGCTTTCTTCAAACCCGGTCCATCTTTTGTGATGCAAGCAGACTGCTCCTGGCTTGGTTTACCTACATTCTAATTTTATCATCAGACACAGAAGGACAAATCAGGTGTTTTTGACCAGAGTGCCTGGGAAGTGTTGCTATACACAGTTTTCTGATGAGGAAGGCAGGTCTGGGCTGAAAGAGGCAGAAGAAGATCTCAGGAGCTGGGAACGAGGGCGAAGTCAGGGGCCTGTGGCAAGCGCAGGAACCATGGGGTGCGCGCACTGCGCGGTGCCAGGGCTGAAGGGCACCGGCCGCTGTCCGACGCCGCGCTCGACATTTCTGCGGCAGCGCGCCCGGCAGCTGGCACAGGGTCGCAGCAGTGCAGCGGCTGAGGGCCGGGCAGCAAGGCACGCCGGCGGCGGGGTTCGTGCAGGGCTAAGGCCTCCACCTGCAGTCGCAGCGAGACCCAGATGGGAAGTAGGAAGTGCGGCGCCCGCGCTTCCTGTATAAGTAGACGCGCGGCTTCCAGGGCTGCGGCGGCGGCCGCCGCGGGCGAGCTGCGCCCCACGCTGGCTGCGCGCGGTTCCGGGGCGTCGCGGCGGGCGTTCCGCGGCTAGGCGGGCGGGCGGCGGGGACTCCTCCCCTTCCCGCCGGCCCGCAGGTCTGGGCGCGCGAGGGCCGGCGCAGCCCCGCGAGGTGCAGCGCTGTCCGCCGCAGGGCGCGGAGGGCACGGGCAGAGAATGAAAGCGCTCCTCCCCCGCGGGGTGCGGGCAGCTCGGGCCGACGGGGCGCGCCCGGCAGGCTTCGGGGAAGCCGAGCGACCCAGCTCTGCAGCCAGGTAGGTTCGGCGAGCTTTTCACCAGCTGCAGGTGGTGCAAGCCGGGCACCGGTGCGGGGCTAGGAGCCAGAGGAAGACGGGGACTCACTGTGACACCATGGGGTTGGGCTTTTCTGCTTCCAGTGCTACAGAATTCAGAATCGCACACACACTGAATTGCTTAAACACCTGTTAACTTTTAAAAACAGATGCCTTAGTAAAGGCAAACAAGAAATTAATTTCATTTCTGTTACAATGGTCTCTGCAGAATGTATTATAACATTTAAAAGGAGACCGAAAGTTGGCATAATCTTGCATGTCTACCTTATGTCGTTTGGAAATATGCATAGCAGTGTGTTGACGCACGTAGCTATGAATACGATGTCACGGTAACCCCGGAATCTTGGCCGTATGTTACGCTCATTGTTTTATCACATAATACGGGTAAAATGGAATGAAACTCTGATCCTGTTCTCAAGTTTAAGTTAAAATGAAACTGATTATTGTTTCAAGAAAGGTATCTTTTGCTTTTCCCTTCCAGGGCACCTTTTGCTTTCCTTACTCGTTCCAGGGATTTTGTTGTAAATCTACTCCTGACGCTATGCAAACGTTCAGATTTCTCAGAATCAATTCCCCTCTCCGAGTCAATGTTCTCTTTCTTCAGGTTTCTGTTATAGATTGTCAGTTTCTTACTGCTTTCTTATCAAAACATGAGCTGCGGATCCTAAGAGGACTGCCAGTGTCTCTGAGTCGATGTTCTCTTTCTTCGCGTTTTCACTAGGGACTGTCAGTTTCTTACTGCTTTCTGCTCCAGGTATCTTATCAAAACATGAGCTGCGGATCCTAATAGGAGGAGTATCGGTGTTCTTCTGATTGGGCACTTCTGGGTGTTTATTTGAACACTGAGAGGTATGAATTAAAGGGCAACATATTTAACATTTCTGAAGCAGTGGGTGAGGGGTGTCTGTGCCCACAAACAAAATAAATGAACTTTGGGATGAGTCGGTTTTTAGGGTGTGGATAAAAGGCAAAAGAAATCCAGCCAGTCTTAACTGAGTTGCTGGCTAATTAAAGTATCTGCAGTAGCTTTCACTGAGACACCCTCTTTGTATCTCGTCTTTGTCATATTTTATCCTCTTTACTCCCTCCTTCCTTCTGAACCTTGTCGTTTTCATAGCCAGCAGTCTCTTAAGTACTATTTCTTTTTTTCTTTTTGTCCCCCTTGGTACTGGGGATTGAACCCAGGGCCTTTATACTGTGTTACATCCCAGCTCCTTTATTTTTATTTTTTAATTTTGAGAAAGGGTCTTGCTGTGTCCCCAAAGTGCCCAGGGTGGGCCTGAATCTGTGATCCTCGTGCTTCAGCCTCCCCGAGTGCTGGCATTATAGGAGTGTAGCACCATGCCTGGCCCCTTAAGTATTTTTAAAACTATCTTGGAGAGAAGAGGGAGAGAAAGAGACATAAATCTGTAGCCGACTCACACAGCTACTTAGATAATTGTATTTTGAAATCCAAAGCTCTGATTTTACTCAGCTCTTCTCCTGCACTTTCATACCTTAAGCTGGCATTTTATTCTTTGTGGGGGATCAACTTACAAAAATGGGAAAAGAAAAAAAACTCCCCTCTGTTTCAAAAGTAGCCTTTAACTAATTGAATGTCTCAAAGGGTTAAAAAATACAAGCTGGACATGTATAATGAATGTGAAAAGGATGTCAAGTAGCAGAATTGGGTTGCTTAGCTTTTTTTTTTTTTTTTTTTTTTTTTTTTTGGTGCTGGAGATTGAACTCGGGTCCTTGTGCTTGCAAGGCAAGCACTTTAACCACTGAGCTAAATCCGCAGCCCAGGTTGCTTAGCTTCTTATTTAAAGCAGACAGAAAAAGAAAACTCAACCAAAGAACCTCCCAAACCTATCACCCTAGATAACTTGCTCTTGCCCTACTGTGCTGGAAGGAAGGCTTGAGTGTGGTCAAACACCATTTACCTGGAGTTTTACAAATATTTACAGTCATCTATGCCAAATATCTTTGTGCTGAGCTCTGAAGAACATTCTGAGCATTCAAAAGCCCCGTTCTCATGAATGGTTTCATTTCATTGGCAACTCAGAGGCATCCAGGTTTCCAAACTAGGTCAGTTTAAGACATGTCTTTTTAAAATAATCAGCTTTTGGATCTCAGATTATGAACTAAGTTTTTGCAGCCAAATGCTACTGCAGAGAGAAAAGTATGCTCTCTCTAGAAAGAAAAAAGTTTATTTTATCTCCCTAGTAAGACTAGCTTCCTGGAAAATACCTTTCTCTTTAAAGGTGTGAATACTTTTAATGTGAGAAAGTATCTTGAAAATTCCCTTTTGAAAAGCTGTTACAATCTTTCAGATGTTTAGAAACATCTGTATGAATGTGGGAATCATTTCTCTAAAGTGTGTCTGCTAACTGTGGCTTCTGGTTCTCCTGGCCTTGACCTGACATTACTCTCTTGTTGAGTGGGGTTCTTAGTGTTTGATATCTCTGGTTTGGAGTAGAGGTCAGGAATCATGCTGAACCCAGGTGCTGGTGGATGAACAAAGTCCGAACAGTTTTGGGACTAAACCTACTTTGTGCAACTGATTATTTTGGATATGGGAATGGGGCCAAGCTGCCACAGGAGTCATGCATTCCACTTTAGGAAGTGGGCATCTGCAGCAGTGGCTCCTGAGTACTGAGGCTTTTCTTTCAGGGATTTCTGCCTTAATATTTAGAAGCTTCTTTGTTACACCAAACTAACAATATTTTCAGCTTTTGAGTTGTTGAGAGTGAATACAAATGAGCACGACCAGACTTTTAGTATGTTCTCTGTCCCATGTGCAATGGGAAGAGTTATCCATTATACTGTTGGGTGACTACTATTTGCCAGGCACTATGGTAGGTGCTTGAGATAAAGATGTAGAAGATATGGCTTCTGTCCTGAAGAACTTCTCATAAAGTGACTTGGAATTGACTTTGGACTAGGCTGGCAAATTTTAATTCATGTTGTTTTACCAGAGTATAAAAATCCTTTGATGTTCTTTGATGTTTTCATCTTGATCATGTGTTTCATGTGTGTGTGTGTGTGTGTGTGTGTGTGTGTGTGTGTGTGTGTAATGTTTCTCTGGTATCACTTGAGTCTTAAGTAACCTGAAAAAGTATATCAGCATCTAAGTTAATTTATTTTGAATGTTTTAATTTTAATGTACTTTTTCACTTTCGGGTATATGTGGTAGGTCTTGGACTAACATCCTATTTTTATTAACTTTGGTATTTGATATTTGCTCAGTGTATGAGTACTTCTCAGTGCAGTGCATCAAACTGTACATTTATTAAAAATGGAAAATGGAACTGTACATTTATTAAAAATGGACAGTAAATGTGACCAGTTCTTTTGCAGCACAGAGCGAGGAATTTCTCAACAACTGACTCTCTTTTCTTGAATTGGAAACACAGCCTAAGTGAATATGCTTCACTTGTTCATAGCTGGAGAGTTTTCTGGTCACATGGCTTGTAGTAGCAATTAAAAACGTATTTTGAAAGCCACATGTCCTTGTTTTCTAGTTTCTATGAAGTTGTGAGCTGGAGTCCCATCCCTTAGTCAACTTGCCCTTTGTTTTTCTTGGGAAGACAGGTTAAGATAACTCATTTCTTTCCTTGATGGACTGGTGGTTAAAACTATAAACTCATAAATTCTCCTGTTTATGATTGTATAAAGTCATCTGTTGACAGTCTCCTCCACTAGTTTCCCTTTTATAAGCAGAGACTAGGCTTAATCACCTTTATTGTGGAATTTGGTTCTTTGTGGGTTGACTTTGTTTCCTGTATTATGGATTCCTGTTATAAGAAAATTATTTGGCAAAAAGGCACAAAAACACACATCCTGAACCTTGCTCAGTGTGGGAGGGAGGAGAATCCTCTTCCAAATGGGTTTTAAATTTGATTCTAATTAAAAATTCTAAATGAAGCTTTTAACCTTTACATGAAGGGGTAATATTTACATATTCTTCTATTCAT
>PVJO010013173.1:0-52689 GCA_004026905.1 Hystrix cristata
TGACAGGAATTGAACTCAGGGTCTTATGCTTGCTAGGCAAGTGTTCTACCAGTTGAGCTAAATACCCAACCCCTACCCTTTTCTTTTGTTTGTATTTTGCCTCACTCAAATGAAGGATACCATATGGTATTCCAGCTTGCAAGTCTGGTTTATTTCACTCAACATTATGTTTTCCAGGTTCATCCGTTTTCCTATAAATGACTCTAGTTTGTCATTCTTTATAGCTGAATAGTATTCCATTATGTATAGATACCACATTTTGTTTATCCAGTTATCTGTTGATGGGTATACAGGCTGCTTCCAGAATTTAGCTATTACAAATTGTGCTGCTATAAACATTGTTGTGCAAGTACCTCTGTAGTATGATGTCTTTAGCTCTTCAGGGAAGATACCGCAAAGGAGTCAATTAGTAGGGTGAAGAAAAAACCCACAGAATGGGAAAAAAATCTTTGCTAGCTACTCCACAGGCAGAAGACTGATATCTAGAATATAGAAAGAACTAACAAAAAAATTTAAACTACCTAAAATCAATGACCCACTCAAGAAATGGGCCAGAGAAATGAACAGATACTTCACAGTGGAAGAAATACAAATGGCCAACAAATATATGAAAAAATATTCAACATCTATGGCTATCAGAGAAATGCAAATTAAAACAACTCTAGTATTTCATCTTACCACAGAAAGAATGCCAATCATTAGGAAGTCAAACAATAACAAATGTTGGCAGGCTGTGGTGAAAAGGGAACCTTCATACACTGTTGGTGGGAATGCCAACTAATACAACCATTATGGAAATCAGTATGGAGATTTCTCAAAAGTGGAAGTTGAAATCCCATACGACCCAGACATTTCCTTTGACATATCCTTTATCCTACATCTCAGTTATCTTGGTTTTGGCTTCTATTAACTAAACTTCTCTCCACTGTTTGTGGTTCTATGTGTTTAGTATTAACTTACTCTTTGTTATTCTATTTCTTCACTCCTCAAGTAATTGTTTGAAACTGTATATTTTTGTTGGTTCATTGTGAAATTTTTGATTGTCATCTTTCTGTGGAGATCACTAATCCCTTTGTCCAATAATACAGTAAGCCTTGAATTCTGCCCTAATATTATACAGTGCATATGAACTACTTTCCCACTGCTGAGACGTAATCTTAGACATCCACAAGTTAAAGAAGTGTGGGTTTATTTTGCCTCACAGTTTCTGTCCATGATCAGCTGACTCCAAGGCAAAAAGGGAATGTATGGTGGAAAGACAAGCTCAACCCAAGGAGAGAGAAAAGAGAGGAAGCAGAGACCAGAATATGCCCTTCCTGATTATGCCCCCAGTGACCCACCTCCAACCAGGTCCTACTTCCTAGCAGCGCTTTCAGCTGCTGAGCTCATCAATGAATGAGTCCACTGAGGACTATAGAGCCCCGTGATCTGATCACCTTCCACACATATGAGAATTTGGGGGAGCAGTTTAGATCTAAACCATTGCATGGTAGAATGCACATGAAATCTGAAATTGGTCCTTTCAGTCATACATCTGTTTCTTTACAATCGCTCTCATTCTTGCGATTCAGCAATTAGGCATGCATTTGGGAGGAGTTTACAGATGGATTTCAGAACTTCCCGTTCTATGATTTCCTTCATTATGATTTCCCTGCTCAATTTGGCAACTCGTATCTCCTTCCCCCCTCTATGTAAACCAATGAGCAAAAGTTTCTGCTTGACATATGATCTTGGGGTAGGGGTATGTATTAAAACTAAACAGTGTATGAATGTGATTCATATTCCCAAGTGATTGAGTCCCTCCATTCGAAAGGTAAAAAAACTTCCTATTTTTTTGCTGTCACTCAGTTGCAAAGGTTTTGTGGGGTGGGCGGAACGGTTCCTCAACTATGTTCATATTCTAATGACTGAAACCTTCATAATGGCAAAGGAAAATTAAAGCTATACTTGGGATTAAGGCTGTTGATCAGTTGAACCAGGTGCGCTTGTGTAACTACAAGGGTCTTTATAAGTGTAAGAGGAAGGCAAAAGAGTCAAAACTGGAGATATGGATCTCAAAAAGTACCTGGCGAAGCAATGCTGGCTTTGAATATGTGAGGAGACCATGAGCTAAGCTTTGTGGGCTGCCCAGAGAAGCAGGAAATGTGAGGAAACAGATTTGCCCCTAGAGCCTCCAGAAAGAAGCATGGCCTACCAACACCTTAAATTTTAGCACTCAGAGATACATTTTAAACTGTTGACCTGCAGAAGTACAAGATACTACCTTCTAATATTTTGAACAACATTTTCAGAGTTTATAATTATTAACATTGGGAGGTGTACTTTGATATAATCTCTTCCATCAGAATGGGAAACTTGAGCTTTAAATCTGTCATCTCCAATATTATTCACAATCCTATGATTTTGACAGATCAGTGGTGATTACCTATTTTCAGATTTTTTTATTTATCCTTTTACTTACTTAATTTAAAAGGTGAAACTAGTAGTTGTACCATGGTGAAAATAACTACAAATGGGAATTCCTCTATATTCTATGTTAGATCTCACTTCCTTAAAGAGAGGAAAAGAATCCTTCAATCTGTGACTTCTCAAAACAAATGAGACAATGATATGTTGAGCTTATTGTCCCAAGAGCTAGATGATGAAGACATAAAAATGTTTTATGTGGAAGAATACCAATGATTTAGTAGAATTGAATTGAGTCAGAAAGAAAGACATTATCGATGTTTCATAGTGAAGAAATGGTTTTCCTCCATTCCATTTGAAATTCCAAGCAAAGGTCAAAAATGTCTAGGCAGAAAAGAGCAAAATGTATCAATCCTAAAAACCTTTGTGTATTAACCAGGGAACACCATTATATTAGTTGAGGTTCTCCCGAAAAGCAGAACCTATGGTAATAAACAGCCCTGTCTTCCAGGAAATAGTCTGCCTTAATCTCATACTTATTTATTTGTTTGTTTGTTTGTTTATACCAAGAACATGTATTGGTACATTGTATACATAATGATCACATTCATCATGGTTATTTTGTACCTGTATATGATATATCTTGGTTTCCCTTCCTCTTCCCTGCCTCTACCTTCTGTTCCCCCACTCTTCCCTATTTCCAGCAGGTTTATTTACATTTTTCCATTTTTTCGCTTTCTCCTTTCTTTACCTTTTCCCTTTTCAATTCTCCTCTCTTTTGAATATTATCTTTGGAAATCAGTGTGGAGATTCCACAGAAAACTACAACTAGAGGTTCCATTTGACCCAGCTATTCCTCTGCTTGGTATTTTACCAGAAAAATTAAAGTCATCATACCACGGTGATATATGCACAACCATGTTCATAGCAACACAATTTGTAATAGCTAAGTCTTGGAAACAACCCAAATGGCCAACTACTAAGGAATGGCTAAAGATGATGTGATTTTTCTACATAAACGAGTACTACTCTGCCATGAAACAGGATAAACAAGAGACATTTGTAGGTAAATGAATGTACCTTGAGAACATACTCTTAAGTGAAATCAGACACACATGAGTACACATCAAATTGTTTCTCTGATATGAGGAGCCCCTTATTATTTGTGCTCTGGAAGCAGCCCAGGGAAAGTGTGGCCTCGGCACAAATGCAAGGATGGATTTCAAAATGCAGTAATGAAAGCTCTTGGTCAATTGTGTTCCCTATATTAAGAGGTCTTTAAAGTCGTTTGTCGTGGCTACCATTATCTACCCACTCTTCTACATATACCCACAACCCTCAGGTCTGTGGGAAAGCTCTTGTGTAGTTCTTGTGCACACTTCTGTCTGAATGCAAGGACAGTAAAGGTAACTGGTGAGATGGACTAACACTTGTCACTGATGTTGGTGTTGGAGTCTCAAGTCACGTCTGTCTGTTCTAAGTAGACTTGTCCCACACCTTTCTCCTCAGTAGCTTTTGGGAACTGACCTGTTGGTGTAAACCAAACCTGCATTCTTGTCCTATACCATGTGGGATACCTAACCGATAGATCAATAATACCATAAGCTCACAGATAATGAGGCTGAGGCTTTGCAGGCAGAAAAGGCAAGTTCATGCCTGGATAAATATCCATCGCTGGGAGGATCAATTAATAGCCCTTCTAGGATTAGAACCATATTGGTGAATTAATTGTACATATGATACGGGCAACCACCCTGATAATTGAAGCCCATAGTAATTGACCTAATGTCCATGCCCAATGCAATGAGTTTTGAAATTCATTATCTTGTCGCTTGTGGGTGGGAACATTTTCGTTGGTTCCCATTTGGTTTTCCACACTATATTTCTTATCCCATGTACTAAAGAGACAATGTGGTAATTATACCCATTGGAAAGTGCCAAATATATCCATTTTCGTAATGTACTTATTATCTTAGTAAATGATCAGAGGGGCCACTTTGAGCCAGACTTTACGTAGGACTTCATTTATTATCTAATCTCCACAGATGTTTGTCTCACAGGGGAGCTATACTGATTGTTTGGGCTTCTGGGTATTTTCATTTTACCAGTCCCTTGAATAGATGACTGTAGGATGTTTTGGGGAAAGGTAGAGAATTGTATGGCATATATTTGAATAAGGAATTGTGACATTTTCACTAGGACAGTACCCCCTGCCTCCTGTTCCTGAAGTCTTGTATTTTTCTGGTTTTGGATATTAAGCAGTGTTCTTGATGTGTGTCCTCAATTTTGCCCCTGCTTAAACCATGTTCTGTAATTCTCTATAGGTCCCTGCAGGGTAAGCCCTTTTAGGTTGTTCTTCAAATGTTGCTGATAATGTTTGTAAATGTAGCCTTCTAACATCTGGCAGATAGACACTGTCCCCTAGCTCTTGTGAATATTATGCTGTACACAGTTCCATTAGCAGCATGGCCTTTAACGAGTCCAGTTTTGTGACTGCATTTCTAAGTAATAATCCTGGCAGAAAGGCAGAAACACACTGAACTTAGTGGTACTTGTTTCTCAGTCACCAATGCAGTACCGATGGCCTTGGTGAATGGCGTGCACTCTACTTCCTCTGAAAGAAAATTATTGTTATGGCTCTTTCGACCTTAACTTTTCCATTCCAGGATTCTTGCTTTTCCTAAGCCTCTTACTGTCATCTTCCAGGGAAACTCCTGCATGCTTTCTTTGATGAACAGTGTTCATAATTCCCCCCCAAAAAAAGGCTTCTAAGTGTCGTTTTAGCAGCAAGTCTGCCTCATTCCCTGTGGTCCTTGCTAGGAAGTTCAATATCATGGCCCAAGGGAATGGAACCAAGTCAAAAGAATTCTTGTTTTCCCAGTCCTACATTCTGATTCCATCAAAAATTTTCAAACACATTCCCTGAAATACTTCCCTTGTTCCTGCTCCTGCATTCCAAAAAGTTTTGGTAATTCTTTAGGTATGTAATCTCCTAAATTCCTTATCAATCCTAACTTCTGCACAGCTAGGTTATGCTGGAATTCATCACTGATATTCAACCTTGTCCCCAGGAGAGTAAGAGGTGGCAGCGTCTAAATTGATTTTGATGTCCATGTGGGAGAGAGGTTTCCAAAACCTCTTGAATCACAGCATGAATGTGAGCTGTTATGTGGGATGGATCGGTCACCTACAAATCCCTAATGTGTCTGTGTATGGAGTTTGAGAGGCTATAAGAATCACTATCCTCAAAACAGTCATTCAGATGTTACTTTTTCAGGTTTTCCACATACTAGGCTGGTTCTACCAGTGCCTGACCTTCGCGTCAAAGACCCTTTCTGCCGTCTCTGGAGCCCTGCAAATCTCACAATTAATTCTTTAGCCTGCTGTTTGATTGTGTCTAGCCTTCTGCTACAGGTGATGAGGGCTTCTTTATATGCTACCACTGAGGCCCTCTGATTCTTGCACTTAGCTATTAGCTGCTTGTTAACAGTTCTAAGCCTCACCTTGTCCATATGCAGGATGTCAATTCAGCTTAGTATTAACCAGCCTACTCTGTTGTCTTTGTACACATTCTTCTCCTCTTATATTCCAAATGGCTGCAACCTCGCACCTGCTGCACCATTGCCCGCTACCAGCATATTTTTCCAAGATCATCACATGTAAAATATTTAGCAATTACACAACTGTTTTGTGCCAAGTTCCATCCATGTTACTTTTCAAGATTGAGGTGTTTTCACTTTGAGGGTGGGGCTGTACTTATATGGGAGATGGACTGGTGGGTAAAGTCATATGAAATCTCTGTGTTACTGCCAATTTTTGGACTATACTGGGTACTACTTATTGTAGCCTGAGTCCCACCAAAAAGCAGGCTCTAAAACAGAATTGAATGTACGAGCATTTTTATACACACATTTACTGAAATTTTTTTTTGTCAATCAGCATAAATATTTCCAATGTCAGTAAATATCCATGAAACTGATACTCAAAATTCTATTGGAAATACTCCCTCTGACAATATGGGTGGGTAAGGAGAATGAAACTGGGGTAGTTACTTTGTGTGAGCATTTTGCTATGGTGAATATCTATGTGAAACGTTTTTGAGGGATTTGGCGGAGCTGAATGAGCTGTAAAATTCTGTGTACATCTTACCCAAAGATAAGAAGAGAGAAAAAGAGCTGTGCATCCTAAGGAAGGTTAAAATCCCATGTGAGAATCCTTGAACCAAATCTACCAACAAAGTATTTCCGTCTCCAAAGAATATGCCTCCTCGGTGTCTTTTGTTCATTGGTAAAGAGCAGCACCTGGAAGTCGCGGCCCAGACACCAACTAGAGATCAGTTATATTTGTTATAGCTGGAAAAAGTCTAAGGCACATGCTAATTGCTGCCATATCCAGATATGTGGCCACATCTTGAAATCTAAGATGAAAGGGGCCAACATAATTTTATATCCTAAAAAGATACATTGAGAATCCAAGGGCAGCTTTGTTATGAATTACAGGAGGACGGTCCCATGCAGATATAGCTATACTGGCTTTTGTTTACAAATTTTTCTCTATACTTTTAGCTTTCTCATTTTATATACTGCCAGTACAGGTCTTAATGTTTACTGACTTCTCCCAATATATACAACTACATCAATAAATTTTCATTTAACTAAACCATCAAAATTATACTCCATGATTTGACTGTTAAATGTAATTCATTTTTTTAACCATCAAACTCCTTTGTCCTCCTTCCCTTCATCCACGATTATATTGAAATATCCTATTTCTGATTCCATTAAACTAGTATAATTTCAATGTTTACAACTGGCTGTTGAGTAATACTGGTGAATGTTACACTTCACTGAATATTTGTGTCATTACAAACCCATAGCCTTCAAAATCACCTCTAATATCAGGATAGCTTCTATTGCCCCAGGAAAAACTATTTAGCAAAAGTCTTTAGTATATCTCAAATGTTCTTTTTCAAATATAGCCATGCCAGAAATAGCAATACTTAACTTCTTCCCTTTGCTCTCAAAGTAAACTCTCACCACTTTCTTCTGTGAAATTCTTGAGCCTATCCTCTCCAAAATTGTTTCCATGACTCATTTTCTACCTTCTCTTAACACCATCCTTCATGCTTTTCAAATTCTCTTTAGCATGTAGATATTCATATGTCTCTCTAATCTGAACATGTATTTTAACTGTATTTTTCCTTCACTGTATTTTGCCTCCCACTCTTCATTATTACATACAATTTTTGGAGGTGTTTATAAATGCAGTTTTACTGCTTTGCCACCATTTTACTCTCTTAATTCTCTCTAGCTCTGTCAGGCCATTGACATTACTTCATCAAGGTCACTGTGGTAGATTCAGTGGCTCAATGTGATTTTCACTTTTTCTCATCACTTTTGAATGTGCTGGCAACATAATTTACTTTAACTTGCAAAACATAGTTTAAGTGATATGCCGTCTGTGAGCTTAAACCTGAAGAGGCATTGATGTTCCCATTCTGGTCCCTTGTGAATAATGTCCTAGTATGAAGAAACCCACACTTGCTTGGCAGAAAACCCCAAAGGAAGAGAACTGAGGTGTTCTATTCAATAGCTATTGCCACTGGTCATGTGAGACCATTGAAAAATTCCATCCCTGCTGGTCTTTTTGTGATTGACAGAAGTGAGAGCAGTTCTAGAATCATCCACATAAGCTCAGTTCAGTTTCCTGGCCTACAGAACCAAGATTTTGGGAAATGTTGTTTCAAGTAACTGAGTGACAGGGTAGTTTGTTACACAAAAATGTTAATTGAAATAAACCCCAGTGGCATCACATGAAAAACATGACAGGGCTTATTTCATCGAAATCTTAAAATAAGTCTGGAAAATAAGTACTATACTTTTATCTCTACTATTACAGATAAAATCCTGAGGCTCAAGATAGTGATATAATTTGAATAAAGTATCGCAACTACCATGGACGATGCCAGATTTTCCATCAAGCACTATATTTGAATCTGATAATTATACTGTTTCATTTTATTCAAGCTTATCTCCATTGACAATCATGGTTGTTGTAAATTAATTCTATTGTCTTGAATTCTATATTTCTGTTTACAAGAATAATTCAAATAATTTTCTTTGCCAATCATCAAACACAGGAGCTAATGAATCCGTGCTTGTCTAAAATCTAATTACAATGTCTGAGCAACTACCTAAGTGTTAGCTTTTACTTCCAAATATCGACCGAGTTTGAGGGAAATTATGTTTGTGATAGGTTCTCTAAACATAATTAAATTGTATTCTGGTACATGTCTTTAGAATATTAACACTGTGCCCTATAACTCTGGTTATAATATCTATTGACACAGAGTCATGTTGGCCCGTAATGAAGATCAACTGTTTAGGTAGGCAGTTTAGATTTTTTGGTTTTTGTTTTTGAATTTTTTTTTTTTTTTTTAGTATTCATTAGAATCTATTAGTAGTAACTGAAGTAACTTGGAACATCACAGCACTCATATACTTGGTCTTTCCCACTGTTTCCTGGCACTGCTTCCAGCCCACCATGAACTAAGCTGCTTTGTTCCACCACACCTTTCCACCATGATGCTCCTTCCTTGGAGCTTCCTAACCATATATTAAATCCTCTGAAACTGTGACCTAATTAAGCTTCTCCTCCTTTAAATTGTGGATTTTAGATATTGTGCAGGCAACAGGAAAGTGGACTAATAGAAACGATTACTACCAGAGAATTGGAGTCCTTGCTGTGACTCTACCTGGACATGTGATTTAGAAGCTGCTGGAACTAGTTTGCAGGAGGAGTTTGTGGTTAAGGAAGCTTTCCTATTGCTGGGGCACAATCAAGTTTAAACATCATGTCCTACCTCTTGTCAGCTTGATGCACAAACACACCTCTTTATTTATTTTTTTTTCTTCAGAATTTTTTAAAATTTTATTTTAATGGTACATTTTAGATGTACATAGTGATAACATTCATCATAGGGGATTTGTACCTGTACATGACATATCTTGTTGCTTCTTTTGTTCCCACCCCACTCCCCTCCCCCACTCCCTCCTCCCTCCCTGTCTACAAAAGCTTTGTTTCCATTTTTTCCTTCCATTTCTTATTTCTCTTGTCCTCTGTTCCGTTTGCCCTCCCTTGTTCCCTTTCCCATTTGGACATTTTCTTCCCTTTCCCGATATAATACATTTTAGTCTTTATTTGCACTTTCAGTTTCTCACACCAGAGAAAGAAGGCAGTATTGAAACATGTGTCTCTGATTTATTTCACTTAAGAGTATGGTCTCAAGATGCATCCATTTACCTAGAAGTGTCTCAAGCTTATCATTCTTTATGGCAGAGTAGTACTCCATTGTATAAAAAAAACACATTTTCTTTATCCATTTTGCTGTTGATGGGCATCTGGGCTGTTTCCAAGATTTAGCTATTACAAACTGAAACACACCTCTTTAAACCATATATGTGTACCGAATAAAATCCAGGTCGTAATTCCGCCTAACATGATACAACTGTCTCTCACACAACCACAAATGCGGTAATCATTTCCTCAAAGTTTCAGCAGTTTCAGCGTTTTTCAAAAGTACAATTCAATGTATTTTCTGAGACTCAAGGCAAACTCCCAGCTGTGAACCTCTGTGAAATACAATAATAAGTTACATAATTACAACATATAAACATATAAATATATAAACATACAAGCACAGAGTAGATGTTCGTGTTACAGAAGGGGAGAGAAAATAATTGAATCAAAGCAAGACCAAAACCCAACAGGGTAAACATTAAATTCTGTACTTTGATCTCTGTCATCCAGGGCACACAGTGGTAAAACATAAGTTCCAGTGGCCTTGAGTGGCCCTGTGACCTTGATAGATTTATTCTATGTGACCTCCCTCTTAGACTGGCTCCACTTACTTTCCTGCGTAGACATTCAATGTTCCTTATATCTCCAACTTTCTGGGATCACAACTGCACAGTTTGCTTCATTCTCAAAGCTTCTGTTACTTTAACATTGGCTTCATTCTTACAGCTGCACACACTACAATCTCAGAGGCTCCTTGCCCGGCCTTCCAGACCGTCTCTGAGAATCCGGGTGGAAGCCTTCCTGATTCCACAACTCTTGCACTCTGCATGCCTAAAAACAGAGCAACATGTGAATGATGCCAGATCTGCTGCCAGAGTGAGCAGTAGCCAGACCCCCTTGGACCATGGTTGTACTATATTCTTGTGTATTTGAAAAGCTGAGCACAGTGAAGTGATTCCTGGAAAACTAATTTTTTATGAGGTCTTTCTCAAGTAAGGATCCCCGGGACTCTCATCTCAAATGGAAGAGTTATACTTTTATACCTTTGAGCTTCCAATGAGTGGAGATTTGCTGATTTCTGAGATATGCTCAAGGAATATTTCTTCAAGTGCTTGTATAAAGTACTTGGTTTCTTTTTAATGATGCTAATCACTTAAGCAAGCGTTTCTCCTCTAGTCCCAACTTTACACATGGTTCCTATTGGGAAAAAATTTAAATTTTTTTTCAAATTACCACACTCTGCATTTTGCCCCTGATTCTTACTATAAAGCTGCATAAATACAGCCATCAGTACCAATATCACAGACTGAACATGAGGAGAGGCTGTCTTGAAATTTTATGCACAAAAGTAATTAGTTCACAGCTATACTCTCAGGCTCCTGGAAAGTATCAGAATATAAGAGAAATGTGGACAAATTTTCTGCCAGAGCATATCACACATTGACTCTAATCCAACTGCCAATGGAGTCTTTGTTCTCAACTGAAACCTCCTGAACCTGGCCTTTGCTATCTGCATTCCTATCAGCATTATCATCTTCTGAGCTCACCCATCAGATTCTGTTTACATCATTCTAGAGCTTCTCTAGCCTACATCTCCAAACCTTTCCAAACTCCTCCTACAAATCAATTCTAAAGACTTCTAAACCACATGAGCAGGTGCAGTCACAGAAATGACCCAAGTTCTCTGCTACTAATTTCCTGTATTTAGTCAGCTTTCCTGCTAATGGTATATAAAGAAGCTTTATCTGTCCTACTTTGGGAGCTTTACCCAGTTAAATTCGACTGCATGGGTGTGAGTGAGGTATATGTGGGAATTCACTTTTTATCAGAATTAGGATAATAAAATGAAGAGAGAAGTGGTCAGTTGAGGATATACACAAAGAAATGATAATGTTGGACTATGGTTTTTAAACTAGATAAGGGAGAAAGAGAGGAAATGAAGATGAAGGGCAATGAAACACGGTAGGATTATTGAATTGGATATTTCAGTGGGATCAAGGAATATTTGGGGTTAAAGAATTTCAAAAATGAGCTGGAATGAGAGGATGAGTGCCAGAGAGTGGGATGTTTGATATTTATGGTCTCAAGTATTTTGCCGTTATTTAATCATAATTTCTAAGTCTATGACATTGCTGGTGGTCAGGAAAGGATAGAAATGACTATGGACATGGAAAAGTTCAAGGATCTGAAAGGTCAGGTCATATAAACATTTGTTAAGCTAGGAAGAATTGTTGGAAAGGGTGAGAGTGAACCAGGATTTAAAATTATAAGAAATGAGTAGGGATAACGCTAAGTTCTATAGATGAAAGCAATTCTACTTTGCTTCATGATGTTTTAATTATAAGAACATTTGTAATTATAATTTTGTATTAAAATAGATAGACAAAAAAATAGAAAATTAAATTTTGCAAATCATATAGAAGCAAAAATTTGAAAATATAATAAAATAGAAAAGCCCATAAGTGATTTCAACAGTTAGTTTTCTGAGAAAACTAATAAGACAGGTAAGACACTATTTCTACAAGAGAAATAAAAGGGTGGGAGAGGTAATAAAACACACCAAATAAAATCAAAGACAGAAAAGACTGGGTAAAATGGAAAAAAAAAAAAAAAACCAACAGGGAAATCTTACTAAAATGGCCTTGGAAATGGTAGAATAGTAGATTTAAATATGCCAATCTTAATTGCCATATGCCAGTCAAATATGCCAGTCTTAATTTTCGCTAAAAATTTGTGTCATGCTTAGGATATTCCCTGTATCACCAGTGCTACGTGTGCTTCAGAAAGTGTCTCATCATGGTGCCCAAGTTGGTCTCTAATTTGTGGAATCAAGTGATCCACCTCAGTCTTGGGAGTAGCTGAAAATGAAGGTGCACAACACCTTGCCAGACTGCAGTATTATTTAAATTGTTCCCTGGCATAAGCACAAAATAAAGATTGAAAATCATACTTTTCTGAATATAGCATAATTTATCCAAAAACTTTCCCCAAACTGCATGATAAATTGAACATACTCAAATGTAACAAGCAGCGTTTCTTAAGAGGTACAATTAGGATCTGTTTACACATTGATAACAGCTAGAAATTACTGAATACCTATAATCTGACAAACAGCTTTCTAATGTGTTGATACATTTAATTATCACAAAGGTTCTATGGAGTTGTACCATCACTATCATTATCTAAAACACAGAGAAATGGAAGCAGAAAGATAAGGTAAATCAACTAGTCATTAAGTGACTTAACAAGAACTAGAACTCAAGCAGTCTGTGACAGAGGTTAGATTCTTATCTATTTTATTACACTGTCTTCTGAGACAATAACTCATAATAAACAAATTAGACTTTGCCAGGATATGGAAAATACACAGTATTAAGAAGTCTATTAATGGGCTGGGGATTTAGCTCAGTGGTTAGAGTGTTTGCCTCACAAGCATGAGGCCCTGAGTTTGATTCCCAGTACCAGAAAAAAAAGAAGTCTATTAATATGACATATATTTCAATAGATAAAAAGGGAAATTGCATTTCATCTTGATCGTTGCTTTATGGCTTTAAGGAATAATTCAAAATTTAATTCTTGAATATATTTTTAAAATATTGGAAAACGGTGTGAATAAATCCCTCAAAACTATTTTGTCCCTGTTAAGCCAAAAGGCAAGAAGAAAAAGTTTAGTTGAGAAACTAAAAAAGCCAGAAGTTAATATAGGTTTCTCCTGTGTTCATCACTTCCCGGAAATATCAATTTGAACAACTATCCATGTGTGAAAACACCTGCACGAGAACACGAGAACTGAGGAAACCAGATGAAATGTTACAGCACCTGGATATTGCACAGAAATAAAAAAAAAAAAATGTGCATTGGAGAGAGTTGGAAGGACAATTTCACATTACCTGAGTCATTCTTCCCTCATGGCCCAGTAGCACAGAGCCATGTAGGGGAAGGAAAGTGAGGTGAACACTAGAATTTGCCTTAGATCCCAGCACCAGGCCCACCAGTGAAACTCGGTGCCAGGACAGCTCCTGTAGCTCCAGGCTCCAGTGCAATCTCACAAGGAGGCCTGACCTTGCACCAAGCTTCCACCTGCAGACCCCCAACTCCGGGCCATCATCTATGGCACTTGCAGTTCCAGGCTGTACTAATGCAAAAAACTAAAGGAAGAATATCAACCATAAATGTCGCAATTGGATTTTACTGTCAATTTAGTAGTCAGTGCAATGAAGTTAGGCGAGGAAATGGAGATGTAGGAATCCAAAACAAGAAAGATTCTACAATATGACTTCTTAAAAATTAATGCATGAGAAAAATTAGAACATATGAAAAGCGTAGAAACAGAAGAAAGCATTGTGGAAATATGAAACATTAAACCTAAAATTGTTGACTACTTAAATGAGAACAATTTAACGTACTATGTAAAACTTATGGAAAAACTAAGATAAATAGGACAATATACCTTGTCATTTGGCAATAAAAACATATTAAAGAGACAAGTTAAATTTCATGTAAAAAATAAACCTTAAAAATTCCTAGCTTACAAGGCACTGAGTTCAATCCTCAGCACCAAAAAAAAAAAAAAAAAAAAAAAATTCCTAGCTTAATTTTGAAAGACAATAAAGGAGCTCTAACTTTACAAAAATTAAAATATTACAAAGCCGCAATAGATAGAATTAATAAACCTTGGTGCACTGTTAGACTGATAGTACAAATATACAGAATAGATACAAAAACAGATCCAAGCATAATGCAAATTATTACATTGCACATTAAATTAATATTTTCAATTAATGGGATTTATTGATTAAATGATATTGACATAACTGACTAGCCCCATATAGAAAGCTATAATCATTTCTACACTAAAATTTCACATTAATCAGATGTTTAGAAATATCAACACCATAATGTATCACGTAAGATGTATACTTACGTAAATAATGTTAAAGTAGTTCTTCTATGCAAAGCTAAAATCAGAAAAAATGTAAAAGAACAATATAAAGTAACACTAAACTTTGCTTTCATAGAAAAATAATTTTTCTGCATGATAAATGTGATATAATCAGGAAAAAAACATTCCTTGAGAAACAAAAGTATTTATAGCATATTTTTCAAAGATTAAATGATCCTTAATTATATAGAAATCTTTAGGCAATATTTTAATTCATTTAGCAGTCTGATTTTGTGTGTGTCCATGTGTTCATGTGTGTGCGTTGTGTGCGCACGCATGCTATAGAGTTATACGTGTTTATTATGTATTTTGGAAATTAACCTGTTTCCCAGTATACTGTTTGCAAAAATGTCCCCCCATTCTGTAGTCTGCCTTTTCACTCCTTTGCCTTTTCCCTTGCTATGTAGAAGCGTTTTAGTTGGATACAGTCGCCCTTGTTTCATTACGTTTTTGCTGCCTGTGCTTTTGATATCATAACCATGAAGTTGGTAACATGACACATGTAAGGAAAACATTTTCCGTTTGTGTTCTCCGAGGGGGTTCATATTTTCAAGGTTTATATTTAAAGCTTTAATCTATGTTTGGGTTGATGTTTATGTATGTTGTAAGGTATGAGTTTAAATTCATTCTTTTCCAAGTGGCTATTCAATTTTCTCAAACGTATTTGTTACAGAGACTCTTTATCCCATTTTTTTCCCCCAAACTTGTCAATCAGTGGATTTTAGATGGATGGTTTTATTTCTGCATTATCTATTCCATTCCATTGCTTTATATCTCTTATCGTATTTGTATCATATTGTTTCAATTACTATCCTTTTGTATTATATTTTGAAACCAGGGAGCATGATGCCTCCAGTTCTATTCTTTTATATTTTTGACTATTCAGGGTCTTTGCGGGTTATATAAGAATTGTATAATTATTTTCTCTTTCCGTGAAAAAAATGTATTTGATAATTTCATAGAGACTATATGGAGTCTCTACATTATTTCAAATAGTGTGTGCAGCTGAACAACAGTAATGTTTCCAATCTTGAACATATTATGTCTTTCCATTTGTTTGTGTTTAAACTCCTTAATCATATTTTATAATTTTTAGCATACATGTCTTTCACCTCCCTATTTGTTTATTCCTAGATATTGCATTCTTTTTGATGATATTGTAAAAGGGACATTTTTTCTTGATTTATTTTTTGGATAGAGAAATCATTAGTGTACAGAAACACAACTGATTTTTAGGAGTTTTACTGAATATGTTTATTAGTTCTAACTTTTTTTTATTATGGAATCTTTAATGTTTTCTGAATATGTGATATTTTCATATGCAAATAAAGTAAATTTCACTTTCTTTCTTATATGGACATGTTTCATTTCTTTTTTTGAATACAAATTCTGGTTAGAACATCAAGAATTATACTGAGTAGATGTAACAAGTGTGAGTGTTCTCCCTTTTTCTTGATATTAAAAGAAAAGCTTTTAATTTCACACTATTAAGAATGATGTTAACTGTGACCTTGCTATATATGGCCTTCGTTATGCTGAGTGCTTATTTTGTTGTGTGTTTTTATATTGAAAGGACATTTAATTTCGTGAAATGCTTTTTCTGCATCTACTGAGTTGATAATGTGATTTCCCCCTTATTCTGTTTATATGGTGTATAATGTCAGTTTATTTGTATATTAAGATACTCCTTGCATCTCAAGGATAAGACACCCTACATCATGTCTACAATGTTCTTTAGTATACTGTTGAATTTGGTTTGCTAGTGTTTTGTTAAGGTTTCTATCTGTATTCATCAGGGTTACTACTCCATCATTTTCCTTTGTTGTCTTTTGTCTGGTTTTGTTACTAGTGTAATTCTGTCCTCATAAAAAGACTCTACTTGTACTCTCCTCTTTGGTTTTTGTAAGAGTCCGAGATGAATTGTACTTAATGATTGACATGTTTGCTATAATTCATCATTGAGACCATCTAGTCCAGGTTTTCTTTTGATGAGAGAATTATTATTACTGAAACAATCTTCTTACTAGTTGTTGTTCTTTCCAGAAATCACATTTCTTTATGATTCAGCCTTGGTGGGTTCTCTCTATGTTTCCTATGTTTCTAGGAGTTTATCCATTTCTTCTAGGGTACCTAGTTTCTTGTTATTAAATTATTCATATTAATCTCTTATGGTGTTTTCTGTTTTGCCAAGGTTGTTCTCTTTAATTAGATATATCTCTGCTTTTTTTTCTTATGGCTATAGTTAGCAATAGAGTATTGTATACTTAAAATATAACAGGTTAGATATAACAGGTTAGATATAACAGGTTAGATATAACATGTTAAATGTTATTTCTAAAAAAAATCATATAAATCATATATATATATATATATATAATTTTTAAATCAAATAAGAAAAGCCCAGAGACTAAGTAGGAAATTAAAATAGACATAAACAGATAGTTCATACAGATGAACAAAAATACCTATAATCATTAAAATAATTTAATCTCTACCATCATTAGTGGGGTATAAAAATATGATTTTCACCAGTTATATCAGCAAAAATCAAAAGAGGAATATGCTAGGCAATATTTCACAGTCTTCCACTTATTCCACATACTATTTAACACTGTATAGGAATTCTTAGACAATGCAATTAGAAATATGATATATATATATATATATATATATATATATATATATATATGAAGGAAAATGTCATCATTTGTTCATAATTACCCACCTGTAAAATCAGAAAGAATCAATGAATAAAACTGGGTATATTAAGTCCTGAAAGATGGAAAAACCAAGTGAAAGCTCTCAAGTTTCTCAAATTTGTTTTCTGCAGGACTGTACATTTTTGACCTTTTATGAAGCAAAATTTGCCTGTTCCCCTTCACAAGTTTCAGTATTGTCTAACATTTGATCACTCACCTTTAGGGAAGTAGTAAATACGTTTTGCTATCTTATTGTGTTTTGTGATCGACTGCATAATGCCCCGCCCCACGTTCTGCTCCCAACATTCTGTAAATTCCACATATCCCTTCATCTATAAATCTCACAGTTCCTGTTAATTGTATCTTATGTTATGTATCATTTTATTATTATTGTAAATTAAGTATAACTTTGAAATAAAAACTGTATTTCTTTCTATTTCCTTCATTCTTGTTTATTTTGCTTCAGTTGTTGTTAGCTAGGAACTTTTGATAGGATACGGAAAAGAAACAGCAAGAGTGAGAATTCTTGTCTTGTTACAACATGAAAGCCAAAGTGAAGTCACTATGTAGCTCTGTAGATTTCTAGTTGATATATTTTATAAATCTCAGTAATATTTTGTTGTAAAGAACTTCCATCATAATTGTCCACTTGAATTACTGGGTACCCCTTTCTATTTTTCTTGGTATAATCATCTCATTTTTTTCTTTCAAAATCTCTTATGGATGCATTAATTTATTTGTTTCACGTTACAGCATCTTCTGAGTCCTAAGAAAATACTACTTGGTTATGACATATTTTACATACCACTGGATTCATTTTGTTAATATTTTAATTAAAATGCCTGTCTCTGTGTTCACGTATCTGCAATGTTCGTTTTGCATACTAACATTTGTCAGATTTCAAAACTTTCTGGGTAAATATCATTTTATTTTTTTATTTTAATGAAGTATAAAACCTTTCCTATTTTAATTTTATCTACAACAATTTTATTAAAAATAGGGTTTTTTTCCCCTAAACATTTAACAATCATGGCCCATGATATTTTCTGGGCTTGAAAACTATAGATTGTTTTGTAAATAATTTTAGGTATATTCAACATTTTAATTTTTTCTTGAGTCATTTTTGGTAGGTCATATAGCCCATTTCAAATTTTCTCAAACTTTCTCAAAACCTCTCCTTCCAACAACAAAAAAAAAATAAACTTGACTATGTTTTATTATAGTTATATCTCTGCTTATAACTAGTTTTTTTCCTGTACACATTTATAAGTAGTTTGTGAATTTTATGCATTTACCAAGAAGTGATGTTAGTGTTTTTTGAATCTCTATTTTGTTTATTTGTTATTCATTAATTTCCGCTGATATCTTCCGTTAGTTTTTGTGAGTGTCTTGTTATTATTTTTCTAACTTCTAGAGTGGAATATCTAGCTCATTAATTTTCCATCTATTTGGTTTGTTTGTTTTCTAGAATACACATTTGCAACTATACTTTTCTCACTAAATACTATTTTGGTTGCACACCACAAATTTTGATATGCATTTTCCTTGATTTTCATCTCTAACTATTTTATAATTTCATTCATAGTTTCTTATTTGAGCTATATATGTTTTATCATTTGCAGAGTTTAATATTTTTCATTATATATAAAAACATTACTGATTTTTTATTTTGTTACACTGGGTCTATGTATATTCAATTACAGTATTTGATGTTCAACAATAATACCTTTAAAACATAATTGAAAGTAAAATTTTGTTAATGTTTTATATGTACTTGAATAGAGTATACTCTGTATATTTCCTTAGCTCAAACTGTTAAGCAGTAATTTTATGTTTCAAGCATTAAATATTACTACCAAATTTTTATTTTCTTTACTATCAGCATCAGAGAAAATTAATTTCAGCTCTCTCCCAACCACTGGGGATTTATTAATTTCCATATAGATATCTGAGCAGCCAATCTCTGTACTTCCTTTCTTTGTCTATGAGTTGGTTTACTTGATTGATGACAAATTACATAAAGTATTATGCTTGTCCAAGATATATTATAAATGGTACGTTACAGGGTAAATAGTGTTCACATCCAGATCATACATTGTTACAGTTTAGATCTAAAATATCCCCCAAAATCTCATGTGCTTGGAAGGTGATTAGATCATGGGGGCGCTATACTGACAAGGTTATATGTGACTTGCTCTTAGGAGGTCGAGCCTGATCGAAGGTAGAGCTCTGAGTTATGACTGGGAGGCTTATTCTTGTCCCTGCTCCTCCCTTCCTCCACAGGCGCTTCCACTGTGCATTTTTGCCTTAGAACCTGCTGACTTCGGACTGAAGACACTGAAAATGAGGAGCCAAATAAACCTTTTCCTTTACGTTGTGTTAGGTATTTTGTCCCAGCAACAGGAAAGTGACTAATGCACATTTCAAAGTCCTTTCAACTAGTATCTCAGTGACTGCATTTGGAGTTAGTTATTTTGCAAAGGTAATTGAGTTAAAACAAGAGTGTTAGAATGAAACCTAGAGTAATATGGCAGGCATCCTAACAAGAAGAGTACAGTAAGATGCCAGGAGAGATTCAAAAGGCACACAAACACAGAACAAAGACCTCTCAAGGATACACAGAGAGGCCAGCCACCTGCAAGGCTAGGAGAAAGACCTCAGAAGAAATCCAACCTTCAGACACCTCGTGTGACTGTTAAATCTGATATGTCAACTTTATTGGATTTAGAAATGCTAACAGATTAATAAAGCAGGCTTCTGGGTGTATCTGAGCGGGTCATGGAGGCGTGGACGTGGGTACTGTATATAGCGCCTATAACTGAGCCTGGTCCTCTCTGATGTCTTCTGCTCCAGTTCCTGGTTACTGTGAACTGAGCAGCTGTGTTCTGCCATACACTTCAGCATGATGACTGGCCTTGGGACCAAGTGATCATGGACTGAAACCATGAGCAAGATAAACCTCTCCTCCTTTAACTCGGGAGCGTTGGGTATTGTGTCTGGCAACAGCAAAGTTGACTAATGTACCCCAGATATAGACTGCTAGCCTTCAGAAATGTGGGAAATTTAATTTCTCTTGTTTAAGACACCCAGGCAGTAGTATTTCCTTATGACAATTCTCACAGACTAATGCACCCTGTTTGATACTGAGTTATTGTGATAACAAATCCTAAATAAAATCTGTGCATTGATTGTAAAATAGCAGAGATTAGTCTTGTTATTGAAGAAGTTCAGTGACTTTGAGGACAGGAAAAGGAGTGGAAGAAATAATAGGTTCAAACTTTAGCATATTCTTTTCTAATATGGATGTTATAATCTGATTGCTCTAATTTCTGCCAAGTGGCATTTCTATTCACTATTGACTTTCAGAGTGGGACTACAATATACTAGTGATAATTCTGAGGAATGCAAAATATTCTGGAAAAACATCTGTTAACCCTTTTCAAATGCTTATTTTTCATTGTCAGTAAACTAGTCATACAAATTTTCTCTTGAGATCATCAATGTCAATTGAGATAGAGATATAGTGATAAATAACATAATTCATAATTGGCAAAATATTAAAAATATACTCAAGGAAATTATTTTTCCTCCAGTGGCTACCATTCCTACTTAATGTTAAAAAACTTCCTTTACTTTTAGTTGTTGCAGATGAATCCAATTTATAATGAGCACTTGATTATCATGGTTACTTAGTGTTTCACTTTCTGGTTGTCAGTATTTTCCAGTAGCTAAGTGGAATCCAGAAAGGGTATTTCTAAGAGATACCATGGTTCTACAAAACCTTAATGTTTCCCACATAATTTGTGCCATGTAAATTTATAATGGGCTCCCCAAAGCATGCCAAGATACTGCTGAAGTCTGAATCATATTTGGATCTGTCACATCATAAGAGCAGATTGAGAACATTTTCTCCCCTCCTCCCATGAAAATATGGCAGCATAAAAATATGTTACCTGCCAATAATAAAGAGGCTTACGCATGTTTATACCTCTTTCTTAGGAACATAAGTTCTTTCTTCTACAGTGTGAAGAAACTATTCTATAAAGGGCTTATTAAATACTTTGCCCTATTTTGTTGATATATATTTTCCGCATGTTTGCACATAATTCCAAGACATTCGAGGGCACTGTTATTTTCCGTTCTCCTCCTTCTCCCAGCAATATGTTATCAGTTTAACAGATCAACATGGATGTCCTGTAGAATGGTGAAGAGGCTAAGTGTCCTGTGAGGTAAGAATAATGAAACAATGTATGTTAGCATGAGGGAAAATGGTAATGATGCGTTAATACACACAGGTAAACTCTAACTGTTGCCGGTGTTCGCTGGTTTTCAAAAAAGAAGAGAAATGTTTCCACTCAATTAAAAAGTTTACACCAAGTTTCATTATTAATTTTCATCTATTCTGATAAGAAGACCACACCTTGAACTACAGCTACAGAATCTCTATTTGATTAAGTTTTCTAACATCCAATAACATTCCCCAAAGCCTAGTGGACTATTTATTGGCCAAATAAAAGAATTCAATGTGTCCATGATAAGAATAAATACACTTAAATCTTTCTAGTCATTCATGGTGGCAAATTACTCTGCAGTTTTCATTGATTTGATAGTTCCTAGGAGCCCGTCCTTTCTTGGTTCAGTAGTCAAGAAGTCAAAACAGAATTCCACCTTCGTTAAGGGACTTCTTTCTATGGAACTCAAAAATGAGAAAAACCACAGTATGAGTTTGTTGTTTCATGGTCAAATATAACCATATTCATTATGAATTTCACGACTCATGTGACCTTAGACGGACCCAATCTGAATAATAGATTAAAACAATGTGGTATATACTCAAAAGATAGTGTTAGCTCATTGTTCACACAAAATCCCCAGAAAAAACTCAGGATATCTACGAGAGCCTACTAATCAAACTGAATGGAGAACTAGCTAGCTCGCTGGAACTACTGATTTGTATACTATGTAGAGGGAGGAGATATATCCGTGAACTTCTGAGAACTTGATAGCTCAGTAAAAATTAGATGTCTAGTAGACAGTGGAATACTATTGTATGCTACCTGGTGGGGTTAAATTGCATCATCCCAAAATTTGTATATTGAAGCCTTAACCTCATACTTCAAAATATGATTATAGTCCATGTTGCCATAATAAATATAGCAATCCAGGCATTTAAAGTGTGCCCCAATGCAATCTGACAGTTGGCTTCCTGAGAAGGAGAAATTTGGGCCCACAGAGTGACCCTATGGGTACAGACACACAGAGGAAAAATCATGTGAGTATGTAGGGAGGAGTTCGCCATCTACAAGCCATTGAGAGAAGCCTCAGGGGAGAAATACACTGCTGACACCCAAATTTTCAATTTTGCATTCTAGAAATGGGAGAAAATGGATTTCTGTTAATTAAGCCATGCAGCCTGTGGTATTTTGTTATGATCGTTCTACCAAATTAAACACCATCACAAAAGATGAATGACTGAAAATCGCACCTCTCACTCAGAAAGTACAGTACCTGAAAGTACTCTTTGGAATTTCTCAACTGTATATTGTACATTGAAGAGACTGCTTAACACATATGCACCAAGCAATGTCAAAAGCAGCTAACTGAGTTGGGTCCAGACCAGGAAAGGCTTGTACATTAGGTCTAAGCCATGATGTAAGCACGCTTATCACTTGGACGTTCTGGCAGACAAGATGATGTTGAAAATATTAATGACTACAAAAAGATGCTATGTGGAGTCTGTTGAAAGACCCAGAGAGAAAATTATGAGTCAGGGTCCAGGGATTCTGGAACCATTTCACTGCATAATCCCTCACAAGTTGGGATTTAGGAGTATTTGATTCATTTGCATGGAATTCCTTACAGCATGTCCAATCGGATGATTTACTTTACTGCAAAAGAACAGGATTTGTCACCTTTCAAAAATGGCTAGAGTCATACAGCATTGGACAACTTAAAGGCACAATTTAAATGTCAATTCAGACGTGATACTTTACAGGATGACAGCTGTCCTCCAAGACAGGATCATGCTCCATGTCATGCCACCAGAAAGTGAAAGACATATAAGATGGAAAGTGGAGAAGAGAAGTTGAGTGTCAGCAATGACTCTGAGACCAGATGGAGCCTTAGATGTTGTGGATGAACCCACCAACTGTTCCCTTCTGAGCCTCCACCAGGAAGAGAGGGCCACCAGAATCCTAGAGAAGCTGCTCATAGAAAGTATTTTCATATGAATTGAACCTAAGCAGCATAAAGGATTTACACACAGATGCATCTCCCAGATACCCCTTTGAGGGTGGACTTGTTGACTGAATCGCTGGAATTATCACAAGCATTCTTCAGCCAGCAACATCTTCAAGCTCTCCCTGGCTGCAGAGACCCACATTGCCTAAGGCTATGTCATTCCCAGGGGTAGGCCTCATTCAAAGATTGATGCAGAAATATAACAATCCTGCTATCTTGGCACAACTTGGGACAATCCAAATGGCTACACTAGTTCCAAAATGCCTTATGATTTAGGCTGAGGTTGGTTTTGTCTCATAGCTTGAATTCTATCCCATGCTGCTTGCCACTTCCCCTTTCCATTGGTGTTGATTCAACGTTACTCTTTTACACACATCTTGCATACCACAGTCCGTCTCAAAGTCAACTTCCTGCAGAACTCAGTCATCAGTTTTGCCTGACAATAGCAAGTGATAAGATATTAAGGAATATTTGGCTTTTCTTGCAAGAGGGAAAACTACTTCCTCATGCAAGTAAGAACTGCTTGAGTTCTCTGGGTTATCCCCATTCTCTGTAACCAACAAAGAATCTCCATTCAAATCATTAGGATGTTACTATTTATAAATTCCTATGATAACCTTGGCAGTTTCGTGCCCCAGTAATACTTATAATTCAAAGTCCATGTCCATCTTTGAATTCAAAATTCACCAATCTCACATTTATTATAACGTCAAAAAAGAAGTCGGTCAAATGGGGTCAGATAATAGACCTGAGTTTTGTTACAGGCTTTGAGAAAAGTATTTGAGACTTGAGCTTAACCTGATATGTAATGTCTGAAAAAAATCTTTCTGGCCATCTCATTTGAATTAATATCTAGTAGACGTTATGTGGTCTCTCAGAGCTTTACTTTCTGGTGGCACAACATTGTTCTAGGATTCCTCAAAGCATGCCCAGTAGATTCTCTCACACTGCTTGACAGTTTGGAGTTTAGCATTCTGAATTTTAAATGGGCACTTTCTGTCTTTCATTTCACCTTAGCACAAAAAATCATTTCATTTATATTTTCTTCAGGGTCTGTTTCTTGCAAGTATGATATTAAGCTATGCACACTGGTTCTGGCAAATTTTAAAAGAATAAGAATAATTTGTTGGAGATCAGTAGTAGCTCAAATTTTTGGAAGAAGAGAACAATCAAGCCTCAGGAAAGAAAAGTATAAACAGCCATAGGGATACCAGTAAGAGGACTTTATGAATTGTCCCTCAATATGTTCTAAGAATCTGCCCTGAGAATTCTGAATCTGTTGATCTGTAATGTAATTTAAGGATTTATATTTTCGACAAGGATTTGTATGGAGTACTGGCCACAGAAATTGAGCTCCAATCACCTTCTGCCTTTTGTGTCTTTACTGAAATTTAAAAATTTCAGGAAAACATTAAAAATCATGTGAATTTTTGTGTCAATTTTATGGAAGTCTCTATTTGGTAACCCACAAGAGGAAAGATGACTATGCAGAAAAACTATCTAATAAGAAATCTTCACTACAGGTGTTCTGACAAATGGCTAAGCACCTGGATTATTCCTTCACTGATTTTGTCATAATGTCTTTATTATAGTGTGTATATCATTAGTTCTCTGCATTATTTCTCTATTACAGCATAAAATGAGAACTGTCTGTGGTCCAGTACAGGATGGAATTTTATAATTTTAAAAAGTATTTAAAATGGGTAACTTTTTTGGGAAGGACACATAAAATTAAATATTTATATCATGTTACATGAATCATCATTAACCTCACTTTTTCTACACTATTTCTATGGAAGTATTTTTCTTTTCTCCTCATTATTGATTATCACATTTTCTGTAAACGTATAACACATTTACATTTATCTATTTAAACTTTATGTGTACAATTTATTTATACAGTGTATTTATATATATGATTATTCTTGCTGCATCAGATTTTAAATCCTACAAATGTAAATATTATTTTCACCCAGTCTTTTTTCCCCTTAGGTCCTTCTTGTTCTTATGTTATTGCCATACCTGCTTTCTTTGATTTTATTGTAGTGTTTGTTTGGTATACCCCTCTTTCTTGTATTCAGTGGTTTATGGTGTATCATTTCAAACCAAACAAAAATATAGAAGTATACATGTGTTATAGAACAAAAAATGAGCACCTCTGGCCATTCAACCTCACTATCTTCCACTACTAGATTAAATAACTTTAATCAATTGCTCACCATATTTTAAAATATAATTTTTGCATAGTTACCGATAGTTTTCTTCGTATGGAAATTAAGTGGTTTAATGTACACACTCTTAAGTATTACATTATTTTACACTAATTCTATTAATATTAATTTTAAGATCTGTTCATATTCTTGTACATGTAGTTAAATCATTTTCATTGCTTAACAAAATTAGATTATGGGTATACAGTTTATCAATTCATTTTCCTGTTAATGGACGTTTGATTTTCCAGACTTTTTTCCTATCCCACACAATGCTGTTGTGAATATTAAGGCGCATATGTGAGAACTGCTCTTGGACAATGGTCCTCAACGTGTCACTAGACCACCAATACCAGCACAATTTGGAAACTTGTGAAAGTGTAAATTATTAGGTCCTACCTCACAGTTTCTGATTCCAAAACTATGGGGATGGGCATGATCAGGGTATGATTTCAATGCAGGTGTGTGGGATTGAAATACTTAGTGGTATAATTAATTGCACTTTATACACTACTGTGCTTTTTACTTATTGTAATAATACTGATTACATATATTTTCCCCAATGAAAATATCCTAGTGTTATGACCTTGTCAGCAATGCATACTAATTACATTAAAAGCCAAAATTGGCAAAAATACAACTAAGAAAGTTTGCTTGACATTTTTTACCAGTCTGAAAAAATAAATATTACATTCGTGTTAGTGACCATTCTGTTAAGCATGTATACATGAGCATAACTTTAACTAAATAGAAAGCATTTTTTTTAATCTAAAGTAGGCACTCGAAAAGAGAACTCTTTTATTTGTGTGGGTAGCTCTAGATATGCAATCTTATCACTAATGAGAGAGGAAGGTGGGAGGTGATTTCATCTGTTATGTCAATATTTAAAATAACCCTTTCTTACTTGAGCTTATTATTGCATTCCCTCTATAATCTCCAAAACAATGTCAAATTTTACTAACCTCAGTAGGGAATCCTGTCATGCTTTCTATTTTAATGGAACTGAATATTTCATTTTGCTTTTCACGATGACAGCACTTTGATTTTGAGAGCTAGTCTTTCCTGATCCAAGAAGTTCATTCACGTTTACTTTGTTTTGCAGTGCACCGGATCAAATCCAGGGCCTTGCTTAATCTTGGTAAGTGATCCACCACTGAGCTAGACTCACAGCCTTCTAGTTACTTTTTTTTTTGAATATTTCAGTAGAATATCTGCTGCCATTTATCTCATATTTTTGTAATGATTGTTCTTATAAGTCTAATAAATTATATGTCAACCTCACCATAATTGGCTCATCGTCTCACATAGATTTGAAAGCTGAGAAGATCCATAATCTCCAAGTCTATGTTTTGTCAGTTGGCGACCCAAGTGAGGTGATAGTACAGTTTCCATTCAAGTAGAAAAGCCTGAGCACACCAAGATTGCTGGCAATAAAAGTTGCAGGCCAACAGATAGCAAGTTAAACAGTCTAGAAGAATAAATGATTGAATTTGAGTCTGTAGAACAGGTACAGATACTGACATGCTGAAAGCATGCAGGCCTGAGGGGTTGCCTCTTGCTTGCGGGAAGATCAGTTTTTGTTTTTTTTTTTTTTTCCCTCTATTCAAGCATTAAACTCATTAGATGGAGACATCCCACATTACATAAGGCAATTTATTTTACTCAGTCCATTGATTCAAATACTAATTTCATCTGAAATCATGTTCAAAAACACACCTAGAATAATGTTTGGCCAAATACAGTAGCTGGGCACTTCCTAGATCAGTCAAGTGAACATATAAAATTAACCATAAAACCAGAAAATGCACTAATCCCTTCCCTTAAGAAATAAGTAACCTAGCTGAGTAACATTTATTCTCCTTTATATATTTTAATTTAAATAAGATTCAAAATTCACAATACTTGAATACTCTAATACAAATTCAATACATATTATAATACATGAAATAGGAATATGATAAAGATAATAAACTCACACCTATTTATAATAAAGTGAGGAAGGAATGCTTATTATAATCCTTGTTTCTGTAACTGGTTAGGTTACAGTATTTGTTACTAGCTTGTGCCACTATCTACTTTCTGTTCTCTTTGTCTTCAGCATGTATGTCAGCTAATCACGTAATTTTACCTTACAAACTGATATTCTTGAAGGTTCTAGACCAGTAGTAGTACTACTTCAATGGGCTTCTTATGTTTTTCTATTAATTGAGATAAAATATAAAAGATGCCCTAAGAGATCCCCTATATTCCATATATACACTTCCTTATCTGTATCCTAAAGTACTAGTCCAATTTCCCCTTGATAGTCAGGATCATTCAAGTCAGGCAACAGAATGCTTCCTTTCTTTGCCTGCTGATTTAAAAATATGAGGATGGATGGCTAGATTATGGTCTTACCTTCCAGTACAATGGAATTGTTGTTGTGTATCCTGTTGTGTTTCCTGTGCTATCCTATGGCATTCTTCAGTATGTAATTAAGATCTCTAGGCCAGAAGAGTATAAGATCATGAGAACAGAAAGGAAAATATTTACTAGTGAGTCACTAGGAGTAATAGTAAATAGTATCACTCCCACTTTCACTCCTTGATTCCAAGACTCATAAATCATGGCTATGGGAGAACAGCATAAAATATAGGATGCTTATTCAAAGAATATGCAGCCTCCTTCAGTTCTTCAAGATATTTCCACTAACTCTCCTTATAACTGTGTTTGCAAAAAGCTTTTCCACCATTTTGATACTGCTTGGTGGATCCAACAGATAGATCCCGTGGTCTTGTGTACAGCAAGCAAAGAATTGCGAGTGTATATCCAATGGCCAAAGAAAAAGCAACTACATTTATCTATCTATCTATCTATCTATCTATCTATCTATCTATCTATTTATTTATTTATTTATTTATTTATTTATTTTTGTGGTGCCGGGGATTGAACTCAGGGCCTTGTGCTTGCAAGGCAAGCACTCTAATCACTGAGCTAAATCCCCAGCCCCGCAACTACATTTATTGACGATAACAGAAAGGTGTGCTCAGGGCAGGCGTGAACAGAAAAGTGATGTGGATAACATGCACATAAAAAGCACACTTAGATAGATCAGGCTTTCAGATTTTAAAAGATGTCCACTCCAGCCCAAGTACCTCTCATTGGGTTTCTGGATATGATTGCCAGGAATGATTGACAAAATGCTGAGTCATCTCAGGGGTTTCTAGCATGCAGGCCTGACCCAGAATTCACTTTCATTAAATCACATACATGACATACGGTTCACATCCATGAACCTTTAGTGAAGTTCTAGTGGAGAAAAGGTTACTGAAGGATAGCCCATGCAATCTAACATGCATGTGCTCAGGCCTGGAGCTTTAGAGATGTCCTGGATCTTTCTTATTTTTATTTCTGCTTTTCTTAGAACAATGAAAGGTGGACTGGCCCTGGGGTTTGCCCAAATTCAAGTGGTTGGAGGGGAGTGGTCTCCTAGCCCCAATTATGGCAGCTATTACTAATTTTGTCAGGTCAGCTGCTTCAGGGTGGTGGACAGCTGGGAAAAATGGGGGATCCCATGAGCACGAGTCCATCTTATTTGTTTTGCTGTGAAGTGAGCTCCCTGGTCAGAAACAATCCTGTGTGGAATGCCATCATGATTGATAAGGCATTCTGTAAGTCTGGGGATGGAAGGTTTTGCAGGGGTATGGCATGTGGAGAAGTCAAATCTATATGCAGAACAAAGACCTATTCAAGAAAGGGGAAAATATTTCCCATCCATGATAAAAGTAGTCCTGTATAGCCAACCTCCCCTCATGTAACTGGATGTTTACCATGGGGAATTATTCCATAGAAAGAACTCAGTGTTGGTCTTTTCTGCTGATAGATTGGACACTCAGTGTGATTGTAGCCAAGTTTATGTTGTTGGGTATCAGTCTGTTTTCCTAAGTTCACGTATAACCTCCATTCCTACTACTGTGGTCACTTTGTTCATAGGCTCATTGAGTGATGGCAGAGGTGGTTAGGAAAAGACGCCGAACGATGTATACAGAATGGGTTATCTTATCCACTTGATGATTAAAATCCTTCTCTCCTGAAGTCACTACTTGGTGTGTATTCACATGTAATACAAATAGCTTCACATTTCTGTCTACTCAAAAGATCTGTCTATGTATCTCTTCCCAAAATGTCTTTGTCACTGATAACCTAATCACATTCCTTCAAAATGCTTTGTCATCCAGTGGGACCATTGATTATAGCCTATGAACTGGCGTATAATCACACATGTAGCCATTTCTCCTTCCCATCAAAGTGAAAAACTATGTATACATCTTGATGTGCCACCTACTGGGAAGATTTTCCTTCCCTATCTCTCTGGCATGTTCTCGAGAATGACCATGCTGGTTCAGCTCTCAACTGTTAAGCAAGTGTGTAGAAAGGGTGGCAAACCATCGGTTAACAAAGCACAAGACTTCTTTTCCTTTGTCAACTTACCTGAGGAAATTTACTCTGATACAATAAGTATAGGCAAGGAGCAAAAAGCAGTGTAAGAGGAGCTGGAACCACAGACATTTGGGTTACTTCTTCATGTAACTTTCTTATGCATTCAATTTGTGTGTGTGTGTGTATGTGTGCGTGTGTGTGTGTGTGTGTGTGTGTGTGTGTGTGTGTGTGAGCGTGCATGTGTGCACAGGTATATCCAACCGTATGGCTCACTGGTTGAGGCGGCACCAGTTCAAGATCAGCAGCTCAGAACATATGGCAATTTGAAGTTCATAGTTAATATTCAGCTGTTACTGAGACCCAATAGCAGACCAAGAGATGTCAAAAAGAGAGCAATTATTTACAGAAGATGAAAGGACTTTACTCCAAAATTCTAATCACTTTCATTGAGATTCACCTTTAGGGTTCTGTCAAAGGTTCCAAGTAGCGTCTTTATTCATCACTGACACTTCGAGCACCTTCGGATCTTGTCGATTATATGGCTCAATTGGCAAAGCAACCTGCACAGCAGCTTGGACCTATTGCAGAGTTTTCTTATTTGGAGCCCCATTCAAAACCAGACGCTTTTGACTCATTTCATAAATGGGCCAGAGTAAGTCACTCAAATTTGTCACACTTTGCCTCCAACATCTAGAGGACCACTAGACATTATGCCTCTCTGTTGTAAGAGAGGCCAGATACAACAACTTATTGTTCAACTTAGAAGTGATATCTTAATATTTTCCACACTGCTGGATCCCTGGAAATTTCACTGAGAACAAAGTCCCTGAATGGTATAAAAATGATTTCCCATCCTCTACCACATAGATGTCTTATTATGTATAGTGTAGTTGGTACTCCGTAGTCATTATGCCCAGTCATTATATTGTCATTAATGTAATGTAGCACTGAAATATTTGGTGAAGAAAAAGGTCATTATTATTCCTGAAAGTGAAGTTATGACATGGAACCGGATAGATGATACACTCCCGCAGTATTGTAGCAAAGGTTTATTGCTGGCCTTAACCATTTAAAGCAAACTGCTTCAGATGAGCCCTATGAGTAGGCATGGGGAAAGAAAACATTTATTAGATCAATAGCTATATACCAGGCAACAGAGGATTTATTAGCTTGCTTAAAAAATGAAACCACATCTGGAATTGGAGTCATCAGGAGGTTAAATTTACAAGAATCCACTGTCATTTTACAATACCTATCTATCTTCTACATGGCCAAGTAAGTGAACTAAACGGGGGTTTGTTAGGAATCACCATCCTTATATATTTCAAGTTCCTGATGATAGCACCAAACTCTGCAGCTCCTCTCAAAATGCAGTATTGCTTCTGGGTTACTATTTTCCTAAGCAGAGGCAGTCATAATCTATTCCATTTGGCTTTCCTGGCCAGTGCACAGATCAAGGAACCAAAGTGTGGCTTCTTCAAGCCTGCTGAGGTTGTCTGTTCCAATAATGCATTCCAGAAGTGGGAAAAATAACCACAGGATGGAATTAGGGACACACTGGGCTCAGTTAAAAACAGACATGAGCAAAATCTTCATCAATCATATGACCTCCACAAACCTCCTATTCTAACTGTTTAATCACTGCAATGTTATCATCTCCTGCCTGGATTCTGCGTCAGTTGAGAGCCAGTGTCCAGTATTTCTAGAAATGTCTGATTGTTCCTTTTTCCCAATTACTTCTACCCAAATAAATGGCTCTAAGGCCCATTTAGACTTGTTATGAGAAAGATTAACAGTATACACTTTTGCCAGTACACTGGGGCTCTGTCATAAGAATGCCAGGACTCACCTTCATTCAATCGGTTCAAGGTCTACAAAGTAGGTCAAGTCTGGAAATTTATGGACGTGCCGTGGCTGTTTTCTGATTCAGGTTAGGCTTTTGTTCTCATTATCTAGAACATTTTTGCTTATAAATATCAAATAAGAATTTCAAACATCATGACTAACTGGCTAACACTATATATTCATGTAAATCTAAGTATTGTAAATGCTATTTTGACTTTGTTGTCAATTATGGTGCTGATACTCATGTTACAATTGGTGGTTGGGTGCTGCCACTTGACCTCCGCCATTCCTGTACTCATTTACTTCCACTGCAGTTATGTTTCTCAACTGACTGCTTTTAACTTTCATTTTAAAGTCCGGCCTACAGTGAATATCAGTCCTAGAGCTCTTCAAGGATACCAAAATTATTCATGCAAATATAGTTCTCACAATTGTGAAAAGTAAGTCTTTGGATTAACCCCAAGGTAGACGAGAAGGATTCATGTGACAAATCTATTCTAATGTTCCAATATCCTCAATCTTTCTATCTCTTTCTCTACATTAAACCTAGACAAGCCCAGAATTTCTAACTCACTTAAGCCCATCATTTTGTTCACGTTTCAGCTAACAAACAAAATCATTCGCTGAGTTCTTTGTACTTCCTGGGGTAAAACCTTAACTTCAGAATCTTTGCTTAGTGAACCCATATCAATACATTGTGCCTGAGGCAACTTTATATTCCTTTTGTCATTATGCCACAGCCTCCAAATAAATTCCCATATATGTTCTCTGTATTTCTCTCTGTAAAAATAGAAAGTTCAAATAGTTCTTTTGGTTTGTAGTATTTATCTCCATGGAACACCCTTTATTTCTTCTCTTTAAGGGATTCTGGTACTTGAGTTCAGTTAATGTTCCTGATACAAAGAAAGGTTGTATGATTGGATCCTGCCAAGATTCAGCATTGTCTTGCATAGAATATGCATCAAGAAGGACTCTATTAGAATTTCCCCAGGCGATGATACCCTCAAATGGAAGTCAAGACGCCACTCTCACTATGGTTGGAAAAACTAGTTCCTCTTTCAAAGAAGATTAATCGAAGCTAGGTGTGCTGTATCCTCAGATTCATCACAGTCTTCCCACGTACCCACATTCCGACTTATTGAATATCATCTCTTCTCAATCTAGCCCCTCAGCAACCAAAACAAACAAACAAACAAAAAAAAACACCTCACTAGATTGGTTAGTTGACTAAAAATGTTTGGAAGTACTATATCCTAAAAGCAGTGAACCTTATCTTGTTTTTTTAATAAGTAACCGATTAAAAGTATTTATTTAATGATGTGTTTTGCACATTTTTATTGCATGGTCACTCCATGGACTCTCAGCATGCTGCTTATAACTAGAAAAGGTTATTAGCGTATTCAAAGGTAATGTGTTGGAGAACCAATTCCTCAAACCCCAGAAACAACAAAAAATTCATCCCTTAAAATTTTCTTCCTTTCAAACCCTTCTGTGCAATAGAATATTATTTAGTCAGGGTTCTTGAACGAAATAGAACTAAATGTCCGTATATATGTATATGTGGATGTTTGGATGTGAGTGCTAGTATATAATTTGTGACAAGGGACTGAAGAATTGTCACATGAGATTATGAACATTTAGAATTCTGAAGTTCTCAATTCTGCTACCTGGAAACCAAGAAGACTAATGTAATTCCAGTTTGGAAGCCAGCACATGCAAAACTCAAAAAATCTAAAATTTTAATTTCAGTCTAAAGATGGGAAAAATGGTTAACATTCCTGCTCAAGACAGCCAAAATAAGGAGCTTCCCCTTGGGGGAAAGTTCAGCTTTTTTTTTTTTTTTTTTTTTTTTTTTTTTTTTTTTTTTTTTTTTTTTTTTGTGCTGGGGATTGAACTCAGGGCCTTGTGCCTGCAAGGCAGGCACTCTAACCACTGAGCTAAATCCCCAGCCCCAAGTTCAGTTTTTTGATTCTCTTCAGGCTATTTTCTGATTTCTCCAGAGCCACTCACATTATTATAGGCAATTAGTTTTACTCAATCCATTGATGCAAATGTTAATCACATCCAAAACCTTCCTGTCAGACACACCCAAAACAATACCTGTCCAAATATCTAGGCACTTCTTGGCCCAGTGGATTTAACATGTAAAATTAGCTGTGGAGATATATGTACAATGGTACCTTGGTTCACAAACACTTTTGTTGGAGAAGCATTTGGTTCACAAACAGAAGAGTTTGGCAAAATTTTGTTTTTGTTTGCGAAGTCTGTATCAGGTCACAAACACAACTGTAGACATCTCCCCCCAACCCAAACCAAATGTGGGCATCTTTTCCAGAATCGTGGAATGAGTTAAGTTTGTGAACCGAGGAATCACTGTATTTATCTTGGATATACATATACATCATGAAGATGGACTAAATATCATTAAATAATAGTACATTCTATCAAAAGCAATACAACTGAGAAATGCCCTAAAATCAGTTAAAAAGGTCTGTTATTAAAGTATATTTATACAACATGTACAGATATACATAGGTAGGTGTGGATGTATGGCATATATATATATGTACATATATATATATAGACAAATACAGAGTTCCACAGCTTATATATGTAAATACACATATACATATATAAGTCAATAACTTGTTGTCTACACCAGCTAAACTCAGCTGAGAAAAGAAATAGAAAATTGTTTCATTTAAAATAGTGATAATGTTAATATTCTTACCAACAAATTTTTAGAAATACAAAACTCATATAAATAAATTTATTATATACTTATTAAATATATAAATAAGCAAATGAAAATGCATGCAATTGGAAAATCAATATAATCACAAAGATAATGAGCTGAAAACTTAATTCATAAATTTAATTTAATTTGAATTACCTTTTTTATAGTTGGACGTAAAGTCCATTTAGAAGAAAAGTGCCTAAGGCTAGTTTGGGATATTATGAGAAAATGTGGAAATATGGAACTTGTGTTTTGTGTATTAAAAAACTCTAAAGCTAATTATAAAAATATGGTGTGGCTTTCACAGTTATAGACTAAGACATCAGGTATTAAATATTAGAAAACTCAGAAATATCACAGTGGATATTGGGAATTTAATGTAATTAAAACAGTATGTCAATTCATTAAGAGAAAACGTTTTTTATTTAGTAAATGATACTGGCTCAAATTTAGATGAAAAACGAAGATAGAGTCCTCTCTTATATCTTATAAAAATAAAACCATAAATTTCATGAGGATTAAAAATCAGAAAAAAGAGAAATATGAAAGATTCAAGTCTGGGAGTGGTTTGTAGCAAGACAACACAGAAGCTTTAAAAGAGATAAGAAATATATTCATAATTATTTTTACTCTTATTAGTGTTGGTTTTTTCTTCTTGAATATTGAATTTTTTCTGTTAATATACGTTTAGTTGAGTTAGATATATGAAAGCATTTTATACCTAATTTCACTGAAGACATTTTATAGATTTGATATAGATTTCCTTTCTGATCTCAGCCATTTTTAGTAGACTTTTGCTTAACTGAATATTAAGTATTTTTCAACTTTAGTTTTTGGCATGTCATTCATTGCAATACTTTGCGTTATCTTCAGAGAGTCTGACTTGAAAAACAATTTAAAATCTTTGTTAAGATTTATGTTAGTGCAAAATGATTACTTTTTTGTAGTACTGAGGTTTAAAATTAGAAGTGCTTTACTGCTACATCCCCAGGTCTTTTGACATTTTAAATTTCATATTTATCTATTTTTGTTAGTACATGCTTTCAGCACCTAATATTTACATTTATCTTATCATGTAGGTGATGTACTCAACATACCTTAATTCATTTTACTCACCTTTCTCCTCCATTCCCTCTCCCTCTGTCTCTGGATCCCTTTCCCCCTTGCAAAAGATCTATTTCTCAGTTTTCTATTGTATCTTTTATTTTGTTTTTAAACATTATTTTTACTTTGTGTTTCTCATATACAAGAAGTTATGGAATGTTTAAGCTTGAATGTCTGATTTATTTCACATTGAGACACAATCTCCCTAGGTTTCCCAGGCTGATCTTGAATTTACAATCCTCCCACCTCATGATCTCAATTAGCTGGGATTATAGGCATATACCACACACCCAGGCCTAAGTGATCACTTTTAATAAACATTTGTGTGTTGATATGCATAATTATATATTACCTTCTCATGTGATGAAAGTCACATATGTCATTTTATATAAGTATCTACACATATACATCTGTATTTAAATATGAAATATAGTATTTTTCAATAAATGTCTTCTTTATTTTTCATCTGCTAGATAAACTTGTTTATGAAATAAACACATCCCAATGTTCAAGCATAATTTTATCATTTGCAAATTGTCCTTGAATTTGTAATTATTTTTGTTTTAGATAAATTCTGCATGATTTGTTACACATGGATTCTCATGTTTAGAGCTTCCTTATAAACTATGCGTTATTATTGCTTAACCTGGCTTTCATATATTATTGAAGGTAAATTTAAAATATTATCACATCTCTTAAAACATTTTATATTTAAATATTCTAATTTTTAATTTTGGTACCATTTAGTCCCTGCCTTCTCCTTGTAGGGGCTGCTTAAGTCAGGAGAGGGAATCGGCCTGAAGACAAGATAAAGGAGTAGTCATGTGCATTTAGCAGTCATTTTTTTCCACATGAATACTTTTTAATTTTGTAAATTACATATGGAAAAAAGAATTCCATAAACATAAACCTATCCCAGTATCCATAAAATGAAACAAAGTCGATTGATAACATACATATAAAATTAAATCCTTAGATGAAATTTTATTTTTTGTGGGGGAGGGGTGCTCAGGGCCTCAAACTCAGGGCCTCACACTTGGTAGGCAAGCGCTGTACCACTGAGCTAAATCCCCAACCCCCCTTAGATGAAATTTTAATTTGCAATAATAAGTTATTTAGTCAAATGTTCTTTGCTGTTGTTGAATGGACACCTGGTCCTAGGGTCCCTCTATCCAGCTAACCATATCAAGATTAATTGGAAGATGATTTTTCTAATGAAATGATGACAAGGTGGTATGTCTTCTTTCAGCATGCTACTATTTGCCTTGTTCCATCTTTCCGGTACTCTCTCCCAGTATGTTCTTCTCTATACTGCATATTGTAATAACTTGGAGAACTATTTAAAAATGTTGCTTAAGTCTCACCACCAAAGATTCTAACTTCATTTGTCTAAGGTGTGACCTAGACTTCAAATTTTTGAATATTTTATGAGATGATTCAAATTTGCATTCAGAGTTTGAGAATTTTTGGTTCAGATAGAGTACTGGTTCTCATGTCTTGTGGCACATTAGAATCACCGGAGGTAACTTTTAAAAAATACTAGTATTTGGACTGTCCCTCAATCCAATTAAGCCAGAATGTCTGTGGGTAAGATACAGAAGCTCTCTGTGTGTTCTGTTGTGATTTCTTCTGTTTTTCTTAGCATGGCAAGTCTTTCTGATGTTCTTTTAGGAGTAAGGGAGTCTAAAGTGTTAGCCAGTAATTTATGTTCAAATAAGCCCTGCAAGTGGCATAGATACACAATTATAATTTGAAAGCCTTAGGTAAAACCAATTTTTCTCCCCTCAATTAAAATAATTGAACTCAGCTAGGATTCTTTAAAACTGTTGATATCTGGGTCCTTCCCCAAATCATCTGATTTATTCTGGAATGTGTTCTAGACATTGAGATTTTATAGTTTCCCAAATGTTTTAATGTGTAGCAAAGATTGACTTCCTAGTCCAAGAGCTCCTTGAGAACAGAGATCATTGCATAATCGCCTGATAGATTCTGTGCTGGGCACAAAATTTGAATGTGGGGGAACTTGAACGTGGGGAAGGGGAAGGTGAAGAAGTGACCAACTGTGCTAAGAAGGGGTTTGAATTTCTCTGTAAAGAATTTGGGTCAACTGCATCCACACCCTCAGGTTCTGATATTATGAACTGAAATTTTCTTCATTTTGCTTTGCAAAAATAAAAAAAAAGTTTCTTCTAGAAAAATCATATTTGAATAAAATCTACTATGCTACTTCTCATTAATAATCAGAATAGAAAAGGTATTCGAATGTTCAACTACCTTTTAGGTTTAAAATATATCAGGCTTATCATGATTGGAAACTATTCAACAACAAATGGATCTGTTAGGAAAATAAGGATTTTAAAAAACATTCACTTCAGGAAGAGATCAGTCATAATGAGCTTTAATTATTTATGAAGACAGCTGTATTTCTTTTTTAAATCTGTTTTGCAGCAAGAGTCTCAAATTTCAAATTGTTTTAAACCAAACCAAGAAGCAAATATTTCATTATCCTCAAGAACTCAATAAGCTTAATAACCAACTATGTTTAAAAATTATTGAAAGTGTTCTAATAGAAATTTGATTAATGCTGGAATTTAAAGAGGAAAAAAGCACTATATTGCTCTTCAGTTTGGCGATCTATTTTAAATTATTTTAAGTCATACTTTTAGCTATTACAATAATTAGTATCAAAAATAGTTTAAATCAAAATGTGCTCTTTAAAAGGCAACATAATTTGCTAAATTATAATAAGAGGATATTAGTCATCCATGCCGACTCTGTCCCTTCACTGGAGAGAACAGATCCTAACTAACAAAACAACTCTACTTGGCTTCCAAACATGATACCCTCAGTCCTTACACAGAAAAAGGCATGAGGACAACAGCATATAACAAATTTCCTAATGTGGCTGTTGATTTGGGTTAGTGCACTGATCTGTTATTTTAATAAGAAAGATCCAGATTACCACCACTATCAGAATAAGTACTGGGTGTTGGGAGTTGAACTGAAGTTTAATATGATAAATTAATTTAGACAAAAAAGTAAGGACAGGTAAAACATGAGACAGATGTATAATCACCATTCAGTTTTATTTAACAGTTTTAGGGCTTGAGTTCCTAAGTGCCAGGTCTTGTATGATGGCAGTAAAGAAAGATGAGGTTAAATTTTCAGGCAAGATCACATAGAGAAGGTCTTGAAGACCAGCATGAAGTGATTGTGGTTTATTTTGTAAATTTCTAAGGGTTTTTGAGCGGGTTACTAATGTGATTGCACTTGGCCTTCAGAAAGAATAAAGCATCTAACAGTCCAGCCAACATTGTCTGCAGCAAATTAGAAAATTATAATAGTCACATAATAAAATGCTCTGTCTTCAGTGAAAATATATCAATAATTCTACACATCATTTCTTCAAACTTTTTTTAAAATATTTTCTACTTTTAAACCTATGAAAAGATATGAAGATTTTTGTCCATTTTCTACCTGTATTATTTATGTTTATTCATGCTTACATTACTTTACATGTTAGTTTATTCTTGAAAGTGTAATACTCATTCACACTAAAATAATTATAGATATTTGGAATTGGATTAAGCAAAAAAAAAAAAAATCTCATGCTCAAAGATGCCACTTGCTATCCTATGGAATATGAGAATATGTAAGGTTATAAAGAAAAGGAGAAATTAGAATTAAAATGGAATTAAAATTACTAATCAGTTGCTTCAGGTAGGGGTATTGACATGAATCAAATGGGTGGGCCAGATATAATCACAAGGGTCCCTACAAATAGAAGGAAGCAGAAAATATTAATATTGAGAAGAAAATGTGGCTGAGGAAGAATTGTCAAATAAATGCAATACATCTCTGTAAGACTACCATAGGACTATATATCTAGAGAGAGGGAGAGAGAGAGAGAAAGAGACAGGGAGAGAGAGTATTTATAAGAAAATGTAGATTCTTCTAGCTTAATATAATCTGTAGAACTGCAAAATAATTTGTGTTTTTTTCAGGATAAAATCACCTTGTCCAGGAAAATATTTGTGTCTGCATAATTCCTGTGTCCTGCTGGCAATGCTAGTGTACAAATCACTTTAAAAAGCTAATGATTTGAGATTCCCTTGATCATTCTTGTAACTGTGGATATAGATGTTGATACTGTTCTAGTCAACAAGATAATCCTTTCGCAAGATTCACGCAGTTGAAGAGCTATGCACATGTTACAAACTATTGACTTGCACATGGCCGATGAATATATTGTATGGTATCTGAGTTAAACATCTGTAATGCTGTAAACTAAAACGTGGCTGCAGTTTTCTGGTATTTCCCTAGATTCCTGCTTTAATCTTATTTTGGCTTACAAGTTCTAATTTTTGCTAGATCATTGACAGATTAGAGAAAACTATTATATACAAATATTTTTTGAGAATATAGTAAGATTGAAAAAATAATAAGAAAAAAATAATACTTGAACTTTTATCGTGTGTATGATGTAATACTCACTGGTGTTCGCCACTGTCCCTACTTCCGTTCATATGCCACAGGCAGGCCTCCACTCCCTCCTGCAGCCGTGCCCCGTATGTCTTGCCAAACCCCAACACTAGCTTTGCTTTCCTCAGGTATGTATTTTGTTAGCTTTTTTCCTTTAGTCCTCTAGAGTTAAAGCAATAAGCACTGTATAAATATGTATTAAATTAAAAGGTCTTGCTCTTTTTATTCCTAAATCACTGAGATTTGAGCAGAGCACCAGAGAAAATCTTTCCAGGCAGAGAGAGCTGATGAATAATAATCATGTCTTATTTCCATTAAATTCCCACTGATATCTTTCAGTCAGTCATTTCTAAAGGAACCATATGGCATATGAGTGAATTTTGTTTATTCATAGAATTTATTTTTTAAAGCGGTGTCATGTATGCAGAAAAATTGAAGAGATGCTATTAGGGAGTTTCCCATATACCTCTGTTTTAGTTGCTTTCTGGTTGCTAGGACAAAATACCCAATACCTATAGGTGAAAGGAAGAAAGGTTTATGTCAGCTCCCAATCTGTAGAGGTTTCAGCCCATAGTCCGCTGGCTCCGAGGGAGGGCAGCAAGGCAGAGGAGCATCACAGAGGAGAGACAGTCCATGGCAGGGCAAGCAGGAAACAGTGAGTGCCTCGGGGTGGTGGGATAGAGGTAGATAGATAGGTACGTGGGTAGGTCGATAGATAGATAGAGATGATAGAGATGATATAGATGGGCTTATGTTTGATGTAGTACATTCAAAAGTTTGAAATAAATAAATAATGGTATATATCAAAAATTATCACACACAGTTTTAATTTCTAGCCTCAAAATCCTATGTGCCCTGTTTATTTGGCATTTCCTCCCATCAAACGTTGACAACCACTGCATTTTCAAGTGTTTCCTTACTATTCCCCTTTGCAGAATACTATAGTGATAGAATCTTGTGTGTGTGTGTATAATATACATATATATTTATATATATATATTTCAGATTGACTAATTTACTACTAACACATTTAAGTTTCCTCCATTTTTAATTTTTTACTGTTTTAATGTTTTATTTTCATTGGCATATGTTTTTAGTAATGATGTATACATTTTTCATAAGGAATTGGTACATGTACCTGACATATGTTAACTCTTCTGGCATTCTTTTCCCCTCCCCTTTATCACGCCTCCCTCCATCTCTTGGCCCCCTTCCCTTTTGCAAAAGATCTATCTCCCTGTTTACTATTATCTATCTTTTACTTTTCTCTTTACTTATTTTTTTAAGTTTTTCTTGTAAAAGAAGCCATGCTATATTTAAGCTTCTGGGTCTGATTTATTTCAATTAGCATCATGGTCTCAGAGTATATTCATTTTCCTTCAAAGGACTCAAGTTTGTCCCTTATGACAGAGTTGTTCTATATTGTGTATGCATACCACACTTTCATTATCCATTCATTTATCAATAGACATATAGGGCATTTCCAAGATTTAGCTTATTATTAATAGTGCTGCTAGACACATAGGTACACACGTATAATTGTGAAATGATGTTTTTAACTCTTTTAGGAAGACAGTGAGAAGGTGAATAGCTGGGTAAAATAAAATTTCTAGTTTTAAATTTTTGAGGAATCTCCATACTGATATCCACAGTGGTCGTAGTAGGTTTCATCCCCACCAACAGTGTAGAAGGGTATCTTTTTCACTGCAGCCTCAGCAGAATTTATTTTATTTGATTTCTCAATGATAGCCATTCTTTCTGGAGTAAGGTGAAATCTCAGTGTTGTTTTATTTTGCATTTCTCCAATAGCTGGAGATGTTGGATATTTTTTCATGTATTTATTGGCCATTTGTGCTTCTTTTTGAGAAGTGTCTATTCATTTCAGTTGGTCATTTTTTGATTGGATCTTTATTTTCTGGGGTCTTTTTTTTTTTTTTTTTTTACTTCTTCATATATTCCAGATATTGGTGCTGTAGCTGAGGAATAGCCAGAAATTTTTTTTTTGCATTCTGTAGGTTGTCTCTTCACTCTGCTGGTTGTTTCCTTTGCTGTGCAGAACCTTTTCAATTTCATATAATCCCATTTCTTGATTCTTGGTATTATTTCTTGTGCAAATAGGGTTCTGTTCAGAAAGACTTTGCCTACACCTGTGCCTTCAACAGTTAAACCTATTTTATCTTCTGGCATATTAAGTGTTTCTGTTTCAAAATTTAGATCCTTGATACATTTTGAGTTTACATGGTGGAAGATAGAGGTCTATACTCCATTTTTTGTATGTGGATATTCAGTTTTCCCAGCACCATTTCTTGAAAGAAGTTCTCTTTCATCCAGTATATACTTTGGGCCCCTTTGTCAAAAATCAGATAGATGAATATGTCTGGGGTTTTTTCATCATCTTCTATTCTGTTCCATCATTCCATATGTCTGTTTTTGTGCCATCCTGTTTTTATCACTGCAGCTTTGCAGTATAATTTGAAGTCCAGGATTGTGATACCTCCTGTTTTGCTCTGGTTGCCCAGGATTGCTTTCAATATTCTGGTTTTCTTCTTACATATGAATTTTGGTATTGTATTCTATCATTCTGTGAGTAGTGCAGTTGGTATTTTGATTGGGATTGCATTAAATCTTTATATGTTTTACTATGGCCATTTTGACAATATTGGTTCTGCCTATCTAGTAACAAGGGATATCCTTTCATCTCAAGTCCTCTTCAATCTCCTTTATTGCAATGCTGTAGTTTTCATTGTAGAGGACTTTTATTTTCTTTGAAAGGTTAATTTTAAGTATTTAATTTTTCTCAGTGCTATTGTGAATGGTATTGTTTTCCTAATTTCTTTCTTGGTGAGTTTTCTCAAAGCAGTTACTAATCATCTTCTGAATTTTGCCAGTGTCTGATGTGGTTTCATCTTTCTCATTGCTGATTGCATTGATTTGGGTATTTTCTTTCCTCTTTGGGTAAATCAGCTAAGGGTTTTTCAATTTGTAGTCTTCATTCAAAGAAAAGTCTCTTGGATTCTTTGATTCTTGGTATCCTTTTTTAGTCTTAATTTCATTCATTTCTGCTTTCATCGTTACATTTTTCTCCCTGTACTAGCTTTGAATTTGGAATGTTCTTGTTTTGCTAGGACCTTGAGGTGCATGATTAGGTTATTTACTTGGCCTCGTCCTGTTTTTCTGATGTGTGTATTCACAGCTATATACTTCCCTCTTAAGACTACTTTCCTTGTGTCATATAAATTCTAGTATGTTGTCCTGGTATTATCATTTGACTCTACAAACTAACTTCTTTCTTAATTTATTTTCTGATGCATTGATAATTAAAGAGTATATTTTAAATATTCATGATTTTGCATCATTTTTGTTGTTTCTTTTGCCATTGATTTCTAGTTTCACTGCACTATGATCTGATTTTATGTGTGATATGATTTTAATTCTTTTGCAATTACTTAAGCATGCTTTATGGGCTAGTATGTGATCTATTATAGAGAAAGTTCCATGTGCTACTGAGAAGACTATGTATTCTGTTGTTGCTGGGTGAAACACTCTGTAAATATAAAACCTGGATCATATTCAAGTATATAGAAATGCCACAGTTTATACATTCACCTACTGAAGGATATCTTTATTGTTTACAACAACTAGAAATTTTGACTAAAACTTCTGTGAATATTTGTGTGAACGTTTTTGTGTGAACACAGTTCTATGTTTTTTTTTTTTTTTTGAGAAATACCAGGAGGTTCAATTCATGTATCATACAAGAGGGCATTTAGTGTTTTTTTTAATAAAACTGACAAATAGCCCTTAGAATTTACAAAATATTAATGTATAAAACTTAAACATGATAGAGAGGACAAAAATTACAAATAGCATTAGATATAGATGTGCTAGTAAAATAATACAATCTATCTCTGAAGTTAGAAAATACTATACTATGACCACTGGGATCTTATTTTATTAATGTATTTAACAATCTTAATAGAATTAAGGCGATATTGAAAAATAGCCTTTACCATTATTTAACATCATTTTTGAGAAGAAATTCAAGAATGTAGAGATGGAGAAATACTTTCTTAGCATGATGTGGACATGGAGAAAGTTACTATAATCCTAAAGTTATCATTTTATTTTTTGCAAAACCAACAGTATAATTTCTATGAAGATTAGGAACAAAGATACTCACTCTATTCATTACTGGTTTTTTATAAGTAAATGCCCTTTAGGTCTTAGGGAATTCTGAGATTTATAGTAAAATTGAGTCATAAGTGCAGAACACTCCCATCTATCCCTGTATCCACCAAATAGTCTCCTCCCTCCATCAACATCTTGCACTAGTGTGGTACAATCATCACACCCAATGAAGTCACATTAGTATATCATTACAAACCAAAGTCTGTAATCACAATAGGGTTCACTCCAGGCTAACATTCTGTGGATTTTTTCATGTGTATATTTATTCATCATATATACAGAATAGTTTCATTGTCTTAAATTTAATCTGTTTCGTGTACACATACCTGTTAATCCTAACCTATTGGTAATCACTGATTACTTCGCTGTCTCCAAATTTTGAATTTTCCAGATATCACAGAGGTTCAGTCTTGAAGTGCGTAGCATTTTGGCGCTATTTTCAACTAATAACTATCACTTCATACTATTCATTAAAGTTTCTCCCATATCTTTTTAATAGCTTTTCAGTTCGTTTCTTTTTAGTACTGAATAATACTCCAGTTTCTAGATGTGTTATGGTTTATTTATGCATTCAACACTTGAAGGACATTGTGGTTGCTTCCAAGTTTTAGCAATTGTGAATAACAGTTATCAGCAATAATGTAGAGATTTCAGGGTGGAAATAACTTTCAATTTATTTGAGTAAATACCAAATTGTGTGATTGCTGGATATTATGGTATGAATATATTTAGTTATTTCAAGAGAATAGCATTCTGTCTTTCAAAGAAGATATACAATTTTGCTTTCCCACCAGCTGTGGATGAGAATTCCTCTTGCAGCACATCTTCATAAGACTTTGGAACTTAGTCTGTAATGTTTTAGATTTGGGTCTTTTTGGATGATGTGTCATAAAATCTTAGTGTTGTTTAAATTTCAGTATACGGAATTGGGCAAGTAGTTCAGTGATAGTGTGCTTGCCAAGCATGTAAGAGGCTCTGGGTTCAATTCCGAGTAAAATAACAACAGAATTAGTAAATTGCACTTACTTAATGACATGCAATATTAAACATGTGTCTATATATGTAGTTATTATCTGCACATATCCTTGAAGAGGTGTCAGTCTTTTGCCTATGTCATAATGAGTTTGTTTGTTGTTGTTATTGTTGTTGTTCTGGAGTTTGATGTGTTCTTTTTAAATGAATCTTCTTTCAAAAGCTTCTTTCCAAGTATTTTCTTCCAGCCTGTGGCATGACTTTTGTGTTTAACAGTGTCCTTTTTAGAGCAGAAAGTTTCAGTTTAAGTCTGGCCTATTGTTTCATTTATTATGAATGTGATGTTATATTTAAAATCATCGACATACCCAGTGTCATATAGATTTTCTCCAATATGGTGTTCTTCAACTTTTGTATTTCTGAGTTATACACTTACATTTGTGATTAAATTTTAGTTAACTTTTCTGAATGGTATAAGGTCTATGTCTAGATTCCTTTCTCAACATGTGGCTATCTAGTTGCTCCAACATCATTTGTGAACAAGAGTATCTTTTCTCCAACATATTACCTTTTTCCATGGTCAAAGATCAGTTGGCTATATTTGTGTGCATCTATTTCTAGGCTTTTTATTCTGTTCCATTTAGCTATTTGCCTATGTTTACCAGTCACATACTATCTTCACACCTTAAGTGTTATAGTAAGTTGTAAAATTTGGTAGAATCAATTCTCCAACTTAGTTCTTAACTTTCAATATTCTATTGGCTACTCTGGATATTTTCCTCCCCTTATAAATGAGTAATCATTTTACCGATGTCTAAAAATAACTTTCTGGATGTTTTATTAGAATTTTATTGAATTTGAACATTGATTTAGAAACATTGGGGTATTTCTCCATTTGTTTAGTTCATTTTTTAATTCATCAGTTTTGTGCTCTCCTCTTGTGGATTATATGTATTTTTATTATGTCATTATATATTTCATGGGGGCATAAAAATTTACACAGCATCGATTGTTATATCATTTTCTACTTGTTCATTGCTGATATTGCAGGAAAGTGACTCTTGTATCGTAGTCTTGTATGCTGGAACCTCAGTAGTTCCAGAGTTTTTCTTGTCAATTTTTAAAATTTTTTTACAAAGACAAACATATTCTGTATAAACAAAGGCATTTTTACTTCTTCTTTCTACTAGGTATAACTTTTATTTTCTGAATTTCCTAGTTAGTACTTCCAGTGCATTGGAAAAGACTGCTGACGGGACATTGTTGCCTCTTCCGGATCTCAGTCACAAAGCTTCTTGTCTGTCGGCACTAAGGAAGTTAGTTGTAGGTCTTTGCAGATATCCTTTATCCAGTGGAGGGACTTCCCTTCTATTTCCAGTTTACCGAGAGCTTTTTTTTTTTATCATGAATGAGTATTGGATTGTAATTATTATTTGGAACAAATATATAAATGATTTTAAGAATGTTTTGAAGAACAATAATTGATGCTTAGATAACACAAGTAGTTTCTTCAATGGAACACACCACTCGACATCATATTCACTATTAATTGAGTCATAATTATACATTCAGAAAGATGGATCCATTTTTTTTTTTTACTCCGTAGTTGAAGTGAAAGTTAGAATTCAGAAAAACAGGATATCCTGAGCCTGCACTATATTCCAGAAGCTGTTTAACGCGCCTCCGTGCATTATTACATTTCCTGCTTACAAAATCCTTAGCATCCTTCCCATTTTACAGTTGAATAATTGAAAGTCCCCAAATTCAAGCAATCTTTTAAGGTCCTGGACTGGTAAGTGTGAGTCAGAAAGCTGAGATATGATACTTTATTACTGTGACTCCAGAGCCAGGCGTTAATGTTACATAGCCTCCAGGTATAAATGATATAGAAAGTATAACAGAAATGAAAATAAATATTTACTAGATACTTTCATTGTTCCAGTAGTCATACCAATTATTTTATATGAGTAGTCTTGTTTAATCACCACAAGAAACTTAATAAATTATGTTTAGCATTTTATGGATGAGAAATCTTTAAGAAAGATTAATTTGACCAAAAACAGGCACCAAATGAAGTTCTTTCCCACTGTGAATATTTTATCATACAGATAATGCAACACTAACTCATATTTCTCACTTAAGAAATATTTGTAACATTTTAGAGGGGGCTATTGCACATTTGAAAAGAGAAGAGGCATTAAACACATACAACGAAGTGATGAAGGTGAAGGAATTGAGGCACAGTAGCTGAAAATCATGGACAAGTACTTAGTCACTCACACTTCATCTTTGGTGGAGAGTTGCTTAAAATTTCAAATTATTCTAGAATTGTACTAGTGGTAACACTCAAGAAAACCAGCTAAGAAAAAAGAAATAAATTTAGGTTATAATAACTAGTATAGAATTGCAAGTGATCTCCACTTTCTGATGTTATAGTAGTTCATTTAAATATACCTGTATATTTAATAATCATACTAATAAAAAACAAAACACATTTCAGTAAAAAACAAGATATAAAATACAAAGAGTAATCAGAATATAGTTTGAATGTTTAAATTAAAATTACTTATTTCAGTAAGACTCACTGCCATTAATCACCATCAAAATGCTCCCCCATTGCTTCAAACACACATCGTTTTGTTACTTTCTGAAGCACTTATGCAGTTATGGAAGGCCCCCCTCTTTTTGAGACAGGGTGTCACTATGTACTTCTATCTGGCTTTGAACTCACTGAATATACCTGGTTGGCCTTGAACTCCTCATAATCCTCTTCCCTGAGCCTCCTGAGTGCTAGGTTTGCAGGTATGACTCACTACACCAGCTTTGGACATTGTCTTCCCTGTGTGTCTTTAAGAGGTGAATGCTACTGCTATGTGACATCGAATGGAAGATATGTTTGTAAAAACATTACAGTTGCCATCATATACTTTATTTATCAGATCTGTCACCTTGTAATTTCTTACTCTTCCTCAAAGTCAAAATAATCAGCCCATGAAAGATGAATGATCTGTTTGATTTGATACATCAAAGCAACAAGGAGAATGCAACTAAGCAGATGCAGGAAAAAGGACTCCCAGAACCGCCTCAGGAAGTCAGAGGAGAGCGGCATGAGTGTGTTCAAAACAAGGGTGGGATTCATGACAATGTGTCTTTCACAGCCTAATAACTTTTTTTTTTTAAATGAAACATTTGCCTTACTTGTCAATCACAACTGAAATTATTAGTTTTCATATTAAAAAAAAAAAAAAAAACCAGTTACTATTTAGGGAAAATGAATGTAGCAAAAAACACCATTTACAATATCATCAAAAATATTCTTTTCCTATGACTAATATAAACATAGCAAGTGCAAATCGTGTCTGAGGAAAATGCTAAAACACTCTAAAGAATCCTGAATAGACCTGAGCAAGCGTAATGACATCCCTTTCTATATCTACAAGGAATTTACATAATAAAGATATCTATTATCTGTATGATAATTTATAAATTTAATGTGATTTCAATAAGAATATGTGCTTACTTTGTAGGATTTTATGAGTTAAAATAAGGCCAAATTCATAATAAAATGTAAGAGAAAAGAGTCATGCATATGGAGCTAGCATAATAACAAGAAAACTGCAACAAAGGACTAGCTTCTTCAGACATTAAAATATACTGCAAGATTGCCAAAAAAAAAAAAAAGATTGCCTTAAGTAAGAAAGGAAAATAATATATCATATGAACAAACAGACAAAGGAGATGGTATAAAATTCCAGGAAATTAATTCAAATGCATGTCGAAACTCAGTAGGTTATTCACATGGTTACTCAAGTCATTGAGGTACAGGTAATTTTTGAAATAAAGGTTTATGGAAAAGATAGATTTTGGATCTACCTCACTTCATAAATAATCAAGAATCCACTTCAAGTACATGAATTATCTCAATATAAATCATCAAATTATAGCAGTGCCAAAAGAAAGCATAGATGAATTTCTTTTTGATATAAGTGTATGGCTAAACTTTCTAAATATAACTTAAAATCAGGAGAGAGTTAAAACTATATTGAAAACTTAGAAAATGCAAAAGTTAAAAATATCACAAGAAAATCCTAGATAAACACCAAGGAAAACCCTGTAAGTAAATCAAATTATAACTTCCCGACTAGGAATATTGTTTGAACTTTATGTCATATATACAGATCTAACATTTTAAATACTTATTTTAAAAATTGATAAGGAGGTAAAATTAAAAAATAGGGAGACTGTATGAGTAAACATTTCACAAAATCAGATTTAAAATGGCCCTTAAACATGTGAAAGGATGTTCATTGTCATTCATATATGAAAACAGTGTAAGTGTGCACTAAGGAAATATTTCTAACCTATCAGATGGGTTGAACATTTTAAAGGTCGACAATACATTATACTGGTGAAGCTGGAGGATGACAGGATCTTCAAACTCTGCTGACTAACAGCCAAACTCAATACTTTGAGAGGGAAATTTGGTAGTACGTGCCAGATATAAATGCAAATGCACATAGCATTGGACATAGCAATCCCTCTTTAGGGTGTTTACTCTGAAGAAGATTAATCTATAACAACAACAAATACATGTACTCACTACCAGCTTTCTGTGTCTACAGATTTCAAATGCATGTATTAAATGCACTGTAGATCAAAATATTTGAAAAAAATAGTACAATAAAAACAATGAAAATTTAAAAACCAATGAATATAGCAACTACATACATCACATTTGCATTGTATTAAGTATTATAAGTAATCTGAAGATGTGTTCTTTGAAAATCGTACACAGCATCATACAAGGGACTTAACCATCCATGAATGTTTGTGCCCACAGAAGGATCCCAGAACCAATTCTCCAAAGAAACCAAGGGACAACTATAAGTGTATGTGTGGGTTATTGTACATGTAAATGATTCATGATATTATTACTCTTAATTATAATATCTTGAAAAGAACCTAAATGTCCACACACAAGAGAGTAATTCTATAAACTGTAAGAATCCATACATTGTTATGCTATGCTGGTGTGAACAAGTATGATTTTGTTCAAAATTATAAGAAGTGAATAAGAGTGTATTTTTTTAAAGAGTGTATTCTTAAAAAAAATTTAAAAATTATCTCTAATATACTCTCATGGAAGAAAGAGGGTGCATAAAAATTACATACAATATCAATTTGACAACAAGAATCACAGGAATAAAAATACAACCTAAGGCTTACATTTGTATATAGAAAACATGTCTGAACATGCTGAAAGTGATGAGGGACAATTAGAATGTGGAAAATGTCATGTGAGATGATTTTCTCTAAATGTAATTTTTTGTTTGTACATTTCTTATTTGAGAACTGGGTTAATATAGCTCACACTCAATAATAATAATAGTAATAGTAACAATAAAAATCCATAAAGATAGAGAGGAGAAATCAAAGATGGAATGCAAGAAGAATTAAATAAACAAAGCTTTGTTATAAGTGACCGACATAACCACACTGAAGGAGGTTTGAGAATCCACTTTGATAATTTTGGGAGGAAAAGCATGACTACATTTCTGGGAGCAAAACCAAAAATCATCGTTACTAAACATCTTCCTCTAGTTAATATGTTTGATGTTCATAAACACATGTATTAGCAATGTTCAAATTATTTTATATGTATTCTAGAATTAAGCAAATAGGAAATACATTTTTGGTAAAGAATGATATATTTTTATGTGTAAAACAAAGGAAATATAAGTAATATAACTAGAATGAGCCCTGTGATATTTTACTAGAAGTAATAGTTTTAGTATGATCTATGTCATTTGGTATATAAACTGGGAGGTGCAATATTTGATAGAAATACATCTATATAAATGCATACATGTCTTATTTCTGACCACTGACAGTTTAGCAAAAATGATACACAAATTTCAAATTATACATTTATCCCTCAGGCCTTAGTTTATAATTAAAATTAACCCTGGAAATGAATCAGAGATTCATGAAGAAATACTTGATTCTGGGTTTTGGACAGGAATAGTAGAGCCCATCTTGGAAATATGTTGTAGCACCAGGTAATAAGTGGCCAAAAAAGTGATGAAAACAATTTTGAAGGACCTGGGAACCTACTTGAGGGAATTTGAGACAGTTCGAGCCAAAAAACATATATACGGGTTGTGGGTTAGTAAGATATAACATAAAACAAACTAAAACTCTATAAGTTCTTACAAATATACATGGTTTAATAAATACATGGGGCAAAAGGGTGAGTTCCTTTGTACAATATTCACCCATCTGGTAAATATAGAAGGAATGATGGAAATAAAAAGTAATAATTTTCAAGCTCTATAGAATGAAATGTTTCAGGCATTAATCTTCAAAAGATTTTAAAATGTGTAGAGTATGAGAAAAAACAAGATAATTATGAAGCCTATGAATATCTGCCCCCAAAATGGAAACAAAACTTTTGTTGATAGGGAGGAAGGAGGGGCTGGGGGGAGGGGAATGGGAAAAAAGAAGCAATAAGATATGTTATGTACAGGTACAAATCCCCTATGATGAATGTTATCACTATGTACATTTAAAAAACTGTTGGTGAGAATGTAGACTGGTCCAACCACTGTGGAAATCATTGTGGAGATTCCTCAGAAAACTGCAACTAGAGGTTCCATTTGATCCGGCTATTCCTCTGCTGGGTATCTTCCCAGAAGAATTAAAATCATAATATCACAGTGATATATGCACAACCATGTTCATAGCAGCACAATTTGTAATAGCTAAGTCTTGGAAACAACTTAAATGCCCAACAACTAATGAATGGCTAAAGAAGATGTGGTTCTTCTACACAATGGAGTACTACACTGCCATAAAAAGGATAAACTAGAGTCATTTGTATGTAAATGGATGTTCCTTGAGAGCATACTCTTAAGTGAAATAAATCAGACACTTATTAGTACACATTGAATTGTTTCTCTGATATGAGAAACCATAAGTGTAAATAAGGACAAAGGGGTAGAATAGATATTTTGTTTAAAAAAGAAAAAAGAGAGATAGTATTCAAAAGAGAGGAGAACTAGATAGGGAAAAGGGGGATAAAGAAGAAGGTTAAAAGAAAAGTAAGATGAAAGGGGAAAAAATGGTAAAGTGTAGCTACACTTGTTG
>PVJO010013174.1:0-52763 GCA_004026905.1 Hystrix cristata
TATAAATTGATGTACTACTTAATAAAACAAATTTTAAAATGAGAAATCTTTTATATCAGCGTTTCTGACATATATGTACATTAGAGGAAAAGCTGTTTTGTGTGTTTTGGGGAACATGTAAGTAGGATAGATAACTATAAATTAATGATAGAGTAAAAGTAAAACTATTATAGACAGCTAAATGAAGTAGAAATATTATAGGCAGTCAGACAGGGCTGGGCCCTCAATGGAGTCAATACACAAGAGGAGAATACACTACAACTATGGCTAGAGGCGCATCCATTGAAGGTCAGAGCTCAAGATAAGGCCGAGGGATAAACAATGAATTGAAGATCACACTCATCTGATCTGATAATGTCTACGTCACCCAGGTGGGCGACCAAGACCTCCAGATCTGCCCCATCCTGGAATGTCTTTATTCTTTCCATGTTCATTTGCTCTGTGACCTTCTTCTCCATTGAATCAATATTACCTAAGCTACTACACTTGTAATATTATTGGTTAATCATCATTTTGACACACATTGTACCCGCCTTGCGATTGTGCTCTATAAAACTTCCCCTGAAAAGTGAGCTTGTTGGCAACCCACTTGGATGTCCTCCTGTCTCTCTCAGTAAATTTCCTACTCTTAACCTCCTTCGTTCCTTAGAATTCATTCTTTGACTTCAGGGAACACGAACACTGCATAACTGACATCTAGCAGGTTGGGAGTTATATTTTCTCCCCATATTGAAACCATGGGTGTAACAGGGACATTCAATATTGAGTTAGATGTGAAGCGCAAATAGCTACTAGCCTGACCTGAGCCTTCCCTACCACAGTTGTGCATTCTGTCAAGTGACTTTTTGAAACTTCTGAAAAGACTCAGTGCTGACCAGATCTCATTCTTGCCCATGCACCCTGTGGAGTGAGATGCGAGGGATGTACTGTAACAGCAAGGAGGTAAATGCTCGCTGTTTTTGTGCACAGACTTAGTGTTTTAGGGCTCGATTCATAGGGAAGGAGACAAGAAACCACTCACAAACATTAAGTTATTTAATAACAATAAAGAAAGTAAGAGAAAAGGAAAAACTCTAGGAATTCATACCAGCAATTCGCCGTTCTCATCACCTGTAACTCACAGCACGGAAATACATTCAAGCAAAGGTCTTAACTGTGGCTGAGAGGAGCGGCTGTCACTCAGGGCGCAAGAAGAAAACAGCAGTCGTGGAGGCGCAGCCAACAGCAGCGCCCACCGACGCACACAGGAAAAAGTACCATCATCTCCGGGAGCGAAAAACATCAGCTACGTGAGCGAAGAACATCATCAGCTACGTGAGTGAAAAACATCAGCTACAGGAGCGAAAGAAATCATCGGCAACCTTGGCAGGCGCGAGACAGGGAGAGAAGAGAAAAGAGAGAGTGCAGGAGAGAGTGAGAGCGCATCTGGGTGCGGCACCCCTAGTTATCTATGCTCTGACAAAGGAATGCTCCCCTCCAGGAAATGGGCATGCAGGACTTTACCTCAGGCATCCACCGGGGTCTGGCTAGGAGCCAGGATGCCGCGGGAGTGCAGATCAAAGTAAATTCTTTCTTGATAGTAAAACTGTTCCTGCCAGGTTAGCCAGACCTTGGAAGAACCGGCGTGCCCGGGAAACTTAGACCTTTATCAGAACACAGGAATTCAAGACAACTCTCAATAACCGTATAGTGAATCTCACATGCACATTCAACCATATCCTCAGAGATTCTGTTCTGATGGCTTATGACAGCCTTTAAAAAGATCTTTAGTCCAGATATTATGTTTAGTAACATTTTCCATGAAAGTTGATGATCTAGTTGGTATAGGGAGGAGAGGTAGAGAATTACAGAAATGAAAACCAGAAGGCTCATTAGGAAGAGAAAGATAGGCACATGGGGGAAAATAGCAGTTTTTAACCATTAAGAATAAGTAATTAAGAAGAGAATTTGTTGACCTTAGGAGATAGGTGATTTAAAAGAGAAATTTTTTTATTTTTTTTTATTTTTGAGGCAGGGCCTCATTATGTAGTTCAAGCTGACCTTGAACTCACTATGTAGTCCAGGCTAGTCTGGAACTCACAGTGATCTTCCTGCCTCAGCCTTCTGAGTGCTGGCATTACAAGCGTGCACCACCATGCCCGGCCTGAAAGTAATGTTTTTGATAGCAAAAGAAAATACACTTTCCTTAGTCCTCATCTTCCTGTAGCTACTATTCAACTTTTTTTCTTCACAGAACAACTTTTCCAAATCAATGCACTTAAGCTCTAGAATTTAAGTTTTTCATGGTTGAAAATATATACACAATATTCAAATACCAAAAAAAAAAAAAAAAATAGCACATTTCAGTTCCTAAATATATTCATTCTTTCCCAACCCCTTCCCTTCTCTTGCTCCCTTTCCATCTCTTTTCTTAATCTTGCTGAAGGTGAGTTGGAGAAAGGGCAGAAGGAAATAACCTCATCCATTACTTCAAAGTGTCATTTGGATTCATCGATTTATTTTGTAGCTTTTTGGGTAGACAGTAAATGTTCTAGCCTCTCTTCTCTCTCCCAGTTTTATAAGACCAAAGAGATCTTGGTAAAGGAAAATATCTGTCTCTTTTCCAATAGCCAACTCTCTCAGATATTTCTAAGCTCAGAACACCCTGGTGATAGGCCAAACGTGGCAATTCACAAATGGATTTTCAAATGTCATAACCCTCAAGGCACATTTTCAGGATTCACTGGGATTTCCCACTAACATATCTCTAAAGCCAACTCAACCTCAGCCTGACGTACTAGAGACTAGCTGACACTTGCTGTAACTCTGTTCTCTAACTCCCCTCTGCTTTTCCTTTTTTCTTTTTTTTTTAAATTTTATTTTAATAGTGCATTTTGGATACACATGGTGATAACATCCATCATAGGGGATCTGTACCTGTACATGATACATCTTGCTGCTGCTTTTTTTCCGTTCTCCTCCCCTCCTTTCGCCCTCTCCTCTCTCCTTACTTGCAAAAGCTTTGTTTCCATTTTTTCCTTCTATTTCTTACTTCTCTCGTCCCTCTGTTCCTCCCCCCGCCCCGCTTGTTCCCCTTACCCTCTCTTCAGATCTTGTAAATCCTTCTGCTTTTCATCCAGTGGGAAGTTTAGTACAGCTGTGGAAGTAGAGTGGGGGAGATTCCTTCAAATGGCACTAGGCTCTGTACTTGTCTGCTAGAGAACAAAGCGCTGGCTTGCACATGTACAGTGATGGTTTCTTTGGGGTACCCTGAAATCATGTAATGCCTCTGGCTATAATTCTTTAAGCAAAAGCATCTTAACCTATTAGAAACATACAAGGGCCTGTGAAATGAAGTGTGCTTATATCCTATAACCGCTCATCATTGGGAAGTAAAATAAAAGTACTTGGAAGTATCAAGACTTGTTTTTATATGAGGGAAGAACATATTTTATTTTCTTTAAGCAAATATTCACTGTTTGAGCAAACAGTTCACTAAAGGCCAATTCTACTTTTATATGTTATATTTACATAGAAATTAAAAGAAGTTAAAAATTTCAGTAGCTGTTTTGACCTAGATGGGCAGATGCTCAAATTAGATTCTCAACTTGCTACACAAAATAATAACCTCTGATATTTAATGTTGAGTGATAGATATTTAAAATTAACTTTTATGTAATCTGAACAAAAATTTACTTTTTCTTGAGAATTTAAGAAAAAAATTTTAACCTTCAAAAATTAATACAAAATTAAATTTTGTTTATAATTTATTATTTCAACAAATTGAGGGCACTTTTTATTTTTGACATGCATGGTCATCCAAAATTTACTCTTGATTATTGTAGTTGCTTTCATAATATTCAAGACACTAATTAGGAAGCACATCGATATTTTTATCTTTCTGTTATTCATTTTAACAGCATTAATAGTTAAAATTTACATATAATAAATTTAATCACTGTGTGCAGTACAATGATTTTAGTAGACTTTTATAGTTTTACAGCAGTATTGAAACCCAGTTTTATAACTTTTATAACACAACCAGCTTCCCCAAGATTTTGCGACTTCCTTGTTTACAACTCAGAAAGTCTCATGTGGCGCTGAGGGCAACCCAGGTGGCTGATCTTTCTGTGTTTAAGTCATAGTGAAAGTGTTTGCAAATATGCTTATGCTCAGTGGTGGGAAACCACTCATCTGCTGTTCCTATAATGTGCTTTTTCTAAACATTTAATGTAAAAAGTGTCATATAATATGTGTTTTGTGTCCTGTTTTTTCACTTAGCACCCTGTTTTTATGGTTCAGCCACGAATAGCATGTATCAGTATTACTTTTGTTTAATTGTTGAATATTATTTTGGGTTCTATTTCATATCTATTTCATTTTATAGCTCTAGCCCATTGTTTTCCTCAAATCACCTCTTACAGATATTTGGATTTTTTTATAGTTTGGGTTCTTGTGAGTAATTAATTTTGCTACGACATTTACATATTTGTCTTTGGCTAGAACATTTAGAATTTTCTCTTGGATAGATTCCTAGGAGTAGATTTTCTGGGTTTATGATCTTTTTTGAATTGTGTATGAAATGAGATAATTCTTAAAATCCTTCCCATCTTTCTCCTCCTTCTCATTTCTGTACCTCCTTCTTTCTCCTGTATGGATTTCCAATCATCCCAGCAAAATTTATAAAAGAATACTCTTTTCTCATTAAATTGTTTTGATATCTTTGCTGAATATTACTATAAAGTAAGAGTTTATTTATAAATTCCCAACTCTGGTCCATTAATCTATATACTTATAGTACTCCAATACCATATTGTCGTCATTTCTTTGTTTTTAAAACAAGTTGAAATCTGGTAGCATAATTTCACAAATTTGGACTTTTTAATAAATGCTTTAGATATTTTAGTTTGTTTTTCATATAAATTTTAGGAGAAACTTTCTAAATTTCTGCTAATAAGTAAATGTGAAGACAGAGTGTAGGAGAAAATTACATATCGCCGTGAGTAAAAATTCCCGAAGGACTGACCTCTAAAAGTCTTTTTGGTCTCAAATCAGGGTGAAAAGTTTGAGATGTGAGAATTATACAGTAATGAATAATTAAATCAAAATAAAATTTAAAAATGGATTTTGACTGAGGACATTGAAAGCCTATTTAACAATATTGTCCAGATAGGGTAGCGATAGTATAGGCAATATTAGGAATTAAATTTAATAAACTGAAAGAAAATGGCTAAACAGAGATTCTGTAGAGGAAAAAGAGTTCAATTCTTCCTACTTTCTAAAGGGATTTTCTGCTAAACCAAAAAATAGTTAACTATATCTTTATTCAAGAGAATGGCTAACACCTACTTTTTCCTGTTAACCTATCTAATATAAGATGCTCCTTACAAAAATCTAGAAGAATAATTTCCCACCATGTAATCTTTAAAAATTTATTTGAGATGTAAAAAAAAAAAAACCAGGAAGAAAGTTTAGGATGTGATCACTCATTGATTGTTTTATGTTTTTTCTCTGTTTTTTAGATAAATGAATTCTTAAATGACACAGGACTATTTTGAGGAAAATTATGCAGACTTGCTTTAATTTCTTTTCATTAAAAAGATAAACTATTTAGGATCTGTCTGTAGATTACTGTGGAATATTTCTGCATAGATAAAGACACTCTAAAATTATATAATCTGCGTTTTATTTCAAATATTAATTATTAAAACATTGTGGGAAATTTTCAGCATATAAATTTGGTTCATATATATTTAAAAATTTTACTTAGTCATTTATAAATAGTAAATCATAAAGGTTTTATAGCCTTAAATATTCAGCTTAATGAATAATTACTCTTAAAATTGCAATTTTTTTCTAATAGGAATTTTAAATGTCTCTACTGGACAATCATACAAGAAGTTGAAATCTTAAAGCACAGCATTTTTTGTTTGTTAGTTTTTATAAAATTCTTTTATGAAAATTAACTGAGTGAAATGAATACAGGATTTTGATTTCCATTATCAGTGAGTATTTCTTACTTTCTAATGCTTTAAGATTTGTAAATATAGCTGAAGCTTTAACTAGTTTTATACAATATTCTAACACAGAAAATAAGGAAACATCAGACCGTCTAAAAGCTCTGCAGAAAATAGCAATTAAGTTAGGAAGGGCAAACCCTTGTGTTCTAGCTTACAGAAGGACAGTGATAATGAGCTAACACAGTTCTAAAGACATGGTTTTGATAATGTAGTTTTTCTTGAGGACTTTCATTAGTATATGCATCTTCAAATTTGTAAATAAATATATAACTTTTTGTTTTAGTTTCATCGCAGAAGGTTTTGTATCATACCCTTTCCTTGTTTTATAATACTTCTAATACTCTCATTGAATTAAATGAAATGTAATGCAGATATTTTATTCATATGAGTACAAAAATGGTACTATGATCATAGTACATTTTATTCTTATCTTAAATGTAAGATACTCTAAATTCACAAAGTTAATTCCAAATTTAATTAAATGATCTGCTTTAGTCTAGTAATACAGATATTCTTTTTTCTTACTTACGAACTAAAAATATTTATACTTTGTCCCTGAGTGGTTCAGCTTGCTGAGATCTTAGCATTTTCCTTTCATCATAAAGTTCTCAAAAATATTGCTCAATTGGTATTAACAATGCCCTCTAATTGCAAATTTTACTCTAATTTTAATAATACCAAATAACAAAAACTTAAACTATTCAACAAAATATCTGGCTTACTAACCGCAGTCCGACTGAAAGTTCCATGTTTAAATAGTGTTTTGGGTCCCGAAATCCAAGAATAGATGTGTTTCCACTTAAGACCTATTCTTCTTCTACATGTCTTTGAGCAGTAAGGCCACAGACCAGCTCACCAGAGGGAATTTTTCTAATTGATTTCTAGCCAATCTTCTGCTCTTCTTTGTCAAACTTCATTGTTACTTTTTGTGATTCAATATCCTGGGGTCTACAATGTTACATTACTTGGAAATCAACATCAAATACAAAGCTTTCGTAAATATTTTAATAAAGAAAAATTTAACAGATTAGAAAAAGTAATCTATTCATAAAAAAAATCAACACAAGTGTAGATCCTTTTTAATGGCCCAAAGAACCTGCACTACCATTATAATCAACATTTAATGTGTAATTGCTACCATGTGATATATTCTAGAACCTACTTACTCAATGCAGCTCTCTTGAGCTCTGTGAAACAGGCAGACTTCTGTGCTTAAACCAGACAACAGAATCTGCACTTTAAAAATATCCCTCCCTACATGATGTATGTGTACATTAAAGTTTGAGAAGCTATTATTTGGAACATATGTTTTCATATACCAATCAGAAAGTACTTCTGAGAACTATTTCTACATCAGAGTCTATGCTAGACATTATGGATGGTAGGGTAAATTAATTCTGTACTGAAAAGTCTCACGGGGAGGTAGGAAAGACAAGCAGGGACATAGAGTTATACTTGGGTGAACAGAGTGCTAAAGAATCTAAAAGAGCAAGTTTACTTTCTTGTGATGGTCAGAGAATAAAGATAGTGACATTTTAATTGGGCCTGAAAAGATGGAGAGTATTTCTTAAGCTTTCAGTCTTGCATCAGCAGGGGCTATGGTAAAAAAACAAATCTCCTATTAAGTCTTCAAGTCCATCTACATACTGTAAGTCTACACAATCTTTAAACAAGATCTTTATTCCTGCATGTTGATATACTGTCTGTTCCTTTCTCCCACACAATTGCCTTTTCGTTAAACCTATATAACTTTGTTCTACTGGGTTTCTACTCACGATGTTGCTATGGTTACCACAGAAATTCCCACACTGCTTTATACTTGCTTCACATTAACAATTTTGAAACTCCTGCCTTACACCACATGCTCCTTCTGCTTTTTATGCTATCATTAACAAACATCTGAGCACTTATATCAACTCTCAATGAAATTTACTATAATTGCTAACCTATTATTCTTCGCATCAAAGTACATGTGTCTTATTTCTCAGTGATTAATAAATGCAAAGATGATTCTTCCAACATTTTTCCCTTCTTGGTTTTTTGAGACAGGGTCTTGCTAGGTAGTCCAGGCTGGCTTTGAACTCTGCGATCCTCCTGCCTCAGCCCCTGAGTGCTGAGGTTACAGGTGTGTACCACTAAGTCCTGCTCTTTCAACCTTTTGGCTCTCAGTTCCTTTAAATACATCCTCACAAAGAGCTTGGCCCCTATTCACTTTAGCCACTCACTTCTATAATGATACCTTAGACCATGTTAATTCTATTGCTTGAAACCTTCCCATAACCTCTGCTTCATACAACTCATTCTTTGATTATTCATCTTCTTTTCATCTTACTGCCTCTAGATTTTCAGATCATGCTGTTTGCTGACCTTGTTGTGACCTCCAACCACCGAGTATACTATTCTTTTGCTTGGTCTCGTCCCTTTTCTTTCTTACCCTTTGCACTTATTCTTTTCTCTGCCTACACCGATTCACTTGGTGACCTACTTTCTTTTTTTGTAGTTACATTTCATGTACATGCTGATGATACCCAAATTCATATTTCCAGCCTACACATTTTTCCTGAGCTCCAGGCTAAGCTTTGTATAATCTGCACTGGTCATTATATTTTTCTTTTTCATTTTTTTGTTCATTTTTGTGTCACAATTGGTTAAACATGTAAGGTCTTAATAAATGATTGAATGTGTTCTTGACCCGCCAGAGCAAATACTTAAGATACTACCGAGATAATTTCAAGTAGTATTATCTATAAAAAGAGGGTATGTGTGTGTGTGTATGTGTGTGTGGCTGGTGATATTCTGTGGAGCTGATTTTAAGGTGTTCTTACTTTATTTTTCAGGAGGAAAGCACTCTCAGATAATTTTAAGCATATATACTTGTACCTTCATTGGGCAGGTAGCTTGGGTGACTGTCAACATGGAGGGAGAAGAGAAAATATAAGGTAGTCTTTCTAGATCAGAAGCACTTACTTCTAGCGTGCGTTTGGACATCCCTATGCAATAACCAAAGTATGTGTTTAAACAATAGCACAAGCATTAAGCTCCAGACGTGGGACAGTGTGAAGTGCAGGTAAAGTTGGAGAAGTAAGATTGTATTCTCTAGACCTGTATATTGTCAATAATTTTGAGTTTAGTGTCTTTCAGCATTTTACTGATGTGATTCACAAAATTACTTTCCTTTGCATGGAAATCGTGTATAAGTCCAGATTTTTTTGGGAAATATAATAAGTATCTTCAAAATTATTCAAGAATAACTTATTTGATCAAATTAATGTATACATAATTCTAATATACTTAATTTACCTATTGCAATAAATATATATATATGTAAAATAACATCCTAGGTTTCAGCTGGTCTGAGTTTCATTGTATTTGGTGATTTATAATATTTTATATACACATGCATACAACTGCAAATAGGAATGTGCATATATCTAGGCACATATGTGTAAATACACACATATGCTGAGCATCTCTATACTTTTTATATTCATAAGAGTTTCACAAACTAAGCGTCTAAGACTTTAAAAAGCATACTTTTGTGTCATAATATTTTAATGTTTTGTAAAATCACGGAATCATAAATCATCCTCGGAAGAGACTTCATAGATGGATTTCACAAAACGCGACATCAGTTGTCTGGTATAGCATGTCTATTTCTGTGAATTTTGTTACCACATGGTTGTGTAAGATATAATTGTAAAAATACAACATATAACAAGTGTATAAAAAGACATACTAAATGTTCATGGGCAAATATGTATAATGCACATAATATTTCGATAATCACAAAAATCAAAAAAATCTTGAGGTGGAAGGACTTGCATTTATGTGTGCTTTTAAGTGCAGCACTTCATAAGAACTTAGAAAATATATGAGATTTTAAACTGTGTTATTTTACTTCAATGGAAAAATGTTTCTGTGACTATAACGAATGACCCATCTTGTTAAGAAAAAGAGTTACATGTGAGAAATTGGTGAGACTTTACTACCAGAGCCCTATCTTTTCTCAGACTGGTTAAAAAATATCATTACACTTCATGTCAGTTTGAAGACTGTCGTTCCTCCCTCAGTGCACAAACATGAACAAAGATTCCTAATACGAAGAGGATTCACTGATAAAAGATTTCTTGGATGTGGGCTACAGGTAAGTGCTCTGCCTCACTGAAGCAGTCATGTCTGCCTCCAAATGTCCTCCGCACCCGGCATATAGTATCAGTACAGAGAGCAGAATTACAGTCATCAAATTTCAGTTTTTATCTTGTTCTTCCCAAGAAATGTGTCCAGATATTATTAACTCTATAGTATCCCTAGAAAAGTAGTTTATGATTAACACTGTGAGTAAAGTATACTTTTATACATGATTTGTGTTTTAAAATGTGCAGTGCTTTCTGTTCCCGAACTAGTTTTAAACTGCTGAAGTAATTTTTGTTATGTGTCTCAAATATTTTCAGTTAATGACTAAATATTATTACTTATAATTCTTTTGCTTTTATGAAGTAAAAATAATACCAATCTTGGAAAACAGAGAAATAGAATTAATCATTATAGTAATATCACAATATTATAAAAGACTATTATGATCATCTTTATGCAAAAATTAGGCAATTTAGATGCAGTAGATAAATGCATAAATTTCTATCAAAACTATTTCAATCTTCCATCAGGAGGTGGTACTACTTCATCAGCCCTTAAATCTGGGTTAAAAATGTGATTTCCTAGGCCAATGGGATTTTAGTAGAAGTGGTATCAGACATTTACAAAATGTTGACGTACTAGGTTCTGTTTTTCGATTTTTTTATTGAATGTGAGGGCCTCAGAACAATGGGTGAAGCACCTAGGACCATCCAGAGGATGAGAAGGCATGTGGAGAAAAGTGGCACGCCTCCGGAGCACTGGCCCCTGCAGGGCACAGAGAGAAGACCCTACAAATTGCGACAGGCCTCAACACAGTGCATCCGAGATGACTTAGACAGATAGTTTAAAGTCACATCAATTTCAATGCCTAAATTTTGAAGTGATTTGTTATAAATAGCTAATCTCAGCAGTATATTTTTCTTTCTATATTCTCCTTACTATAAAAACAAACAAAAAATTTAAGTCTGCATATGTTTATAAATTATCATTTGTCAAAAGCTGGTTAAATCAACAAACTGGATAAAACGTGTTTTCCCTATTCCTAGCTGCATACTTGAGAGAGGCAGAGAGAGAGGTTAGGTTTAGGAATAAAGACCAGAAGACGAAAAATGTCAAGTGGTAGTTTGGCTTATTTCAGCAAATATTTTTATGTAGAAAATGATCCATTTGGAATTATGTTTGTGGAAGAGTTGTTTACTTATTCACTCTTAGAATGAGAATTGTCATTTCCAAAATAATTTCAAAATAAAGAGGTACAACTACATGAGCAACTACATATGATAAAGCTGGGTGCAATAGAAACGTGCCAAAGGTATCACTTTATGCTGATTTGTTTCAGGAGAAAGAAAAATATTAGAGTGTTGAAAAAATGGATGTTTCATTTAATCTTGATTAAAATTTGAGTACTTGAACCTAGTTATAGTCTTGCCCCAACTAAGGATGTGTCTATCAATGATGGTTGTCATATAGAAGGATGGTCCCATAAGGTTGTATCCTCTAGTGATGTCATAGCTGTCTTGGTTTGTGTAAGTACACTTTATTATGTTTGCATAATCATGGACTTGCCTAAGGATACATTCCTGAGAGTGTATCCTTTTGTGAAGCAATACAGGGTAGTATTTTTGAGAGAGTGCTAATTAATCACATAAAATATATTAGAAATATCTCAATTTTTCTGCAAAAAACAACTTTAATTCTGTGACCTGATTTTCCTCATTTTCTGGATCCATATAGAAAAATATATTTTTCAGCTTCTGGATGGCAGGCTAGAGAAGACAGCTCTGTCCAATGGGCTGTGAGAAGTGATGTGGTTTACCTGGCTGATAAAGCTTTTAAAAATGGATTCTCTTTACTTGTTGCAATGTACAAGGTGTCTTTATGCTCCAGAACAAAAGTACAAAGTTTCTATCAGCCTGGGACATTGTAATTGTGTGGGGCAGAGACACCTAGTGCATACGCTGGATGGCAGGTTAAATGAAAATTAATGTTCATTCAAGTGTATCTCTGTGATTCGGTTAAATGATACTTTACAGGTTGTACTCATTCATTACAATACGGCGCTTAATAACATCTCACTTGCCTACTTAGCCAACTTTTCTCCCTTTCTCAAATTTTGCTGTGCTCGCCTTTCATATAAATTACATAGTTTGATCCTTTTGAATTCACAACATGCATTATTTTGCTCTTTTCTTTCTGATTCTTTTGGAGATCATCTCTCAGGTCTTTAAATTTCCTATTGTCTTTGTTAGAAAATGTCAAATATGTTAAGAAAATTACACGCCCAGCTATGTAAAAATCTGTGCAAGTTTTTCAGTGATAGAATAACTTTCAGTTTTTTCACAATGCATTAGTGAAATTCAGGATATACACCCTCAAATATGGACATTTGTGTAATGCTTATTCTGATTTTATAATAAAAAGATATGGTTGTCATTTAAAAGAAAATGTGATCAAATATTTTATTAGTTTATCCACAGAATGACTCCCTTTTAATAAAACAAAATTCCTTTCAGCTAACTAATGGGTTAAAACTGTAACACATTCTGAAGCCTTTGAAGTTATTGGAATGTGGATTATGAAACGATTAAAGCAGATACATATTCCAGTGTTTTTTACAGAAGTTACAAGACAATTACCTGCACAACTAAAACCAATTACGTTTGATAATTTAGGAATATAAATTTCAGGAAATATGCAATTGTTTTCAATTTCACCTCATCACCGTATACACTCAATTATACTGCTTTCTATTTTGGAAGACTAATTAGCATAACAAAAACTGGCATCTTTTTCATAGAAGGCATCATAATAGAGATTTCAACTTTTAATTTCTAAGTGTCTATCCTTTGATTTATTGCTTTGTGCTAGGTTATTTTATATACACCTTTTGAAAACATATTTTTTAAATAATTATTTCTATCTTTCCTTTGAAATTGTGTTCAATAAGAAAGTTAAAAAAGCAATTCAAAAACATTAAAAAACCTGAATACATAAGAAAAATATGTCCTCTGGACGTAGAACTTTTGAAATCCTTCCCATCTTATATATGTCCAGTCATTTCTGGTACTTTTTGTCCCAGAAAAGTGCCTACTAAATTATAATTTCATCTCACTTTGGAAAATAGGTGATTAAATAACACATATATAAAACAAGATAAATAAATAAAATAAAATACATGGCAGAGGAAAATCGAGTGAAGAAGATGACTTATTGATGATTTGTCATTAGTCATTAATCTTACCTCAACACTACTGCATTGCTAAATTGGGTATTGTTAATCTGACTAAAGTGTACCAAATGGGATATTCAAGCACAAAGACACTATCTTGAACTCATGTAAGTTTAAATCTACTTGGGTAGAGGACAAGGAGACAAAAGAACAGATAATAAATATAAGCAGTATCTGATAAGGCCCAGTGAAACTGTAAGAAATAAGTTGTCAGTACAAGGACAAATAATTGTAGTATAAATTAGTTTAGTTCATTTAGGCCTTTTCCCTCTAGCTGTTGAAAAAGTCAACCTTTTCATAAACAATTTCAATCATGAATTTAGGAGTCAGCTATGAATAGTCTCTCTAATGAGCCGAAACATTAGAAGCTCATATATACACAGATGCTTCCCTACAAGAGTCAATGTATACACATGGCAAATGGATGATATTTGAATTAAAAGAGTTTCACCTTTTCTCACATACCATAAATCTGAAAATGCTCAGTTTCACCCTCTAATTAAGTCTCTGGGAGCATTCTTTTCTGAATAAATAATCAGTTCAGGTAATTAGAGCCCTTATTATATGTAAAATTTGGTATAATAAATGTCATTTGAGTTTGCTTAAATTTTTTCTAATTAAACTAAATTTAGTGAGATATGTTTGCTATATAATTTGAACCCAGTCTATTTAGAGCAGTTCACCAGAAAATACCAAAATCTCACAGAACAAAAGTTAAACATATAAAACAGTTATCCTAAAGGGTAAGAAAAAATGTACTACAGTACAAAGAGATATTATTGTATCCTTGAGAATTTGTATTTTCTAGCAAACAGGAAAAATACACTCTGCAACAGTGATTATTTTATTTTGGTTTTAATTTTTATACTTAAAAATAAAAGGTGGTAAGAAACTAAACTGTTATTGAGAATATCTTCCAATGCATGCTTCTCAGGAAATAAGATTAACATACATAAAAATGTTTTCCAAAATTTTCTAATTTTCAGAACATAGACACTAAAAATATCTGTGACTCCGTAGTGTTTTGTTTACTAAAGCTTTTTAATATATGTAAAATCAAGAAGTATGATGTTTTCAGCATTATTCTTTTTTCAGGATTAATTTGGCCATTAATGTTCTTTTGTAGTTTCATACAGATTACAGAATTGATTTTTCTCTTCCTGTAAAAATGACATTGGAAATTTGATAGGAATTGCATTGTATTTGTAGATTGTGTTGAATAGTACAGACATGTTTAACAACATTAATTCATCCAGTAAGTGATCATAAAATGCCTTCCAATTACTTTATATTTTTAATTTTTTCCATCAATGTTTTGTAGTTTACACTATACAAGTCTTCCACTTAGATCTTTGATTTCCTTCATCAAGGCTTTGTTGTTTATAGCATACAAATCTTTCACTTAGGTTGTATTCTAAGCATTTTATTCCTTTGGTGCTGGGGTAGATGAAGTAAATTTTCCTAATTTTCTTTTTAGATGATTAGTCATAAGTATATAGAACCACAAATCATTTTTTTTTTGTGTGTGTGGTGCCGGGGATCAAACTCAGGCCCTTGTGCTTACAAGGCAACCACTCTAATCACTGAGCTAAATCCCCAGCCCCTACAAATCATTTTTGAACATTAATTTTTGTATTTTACTGAATTGATTTCAAAGTTCTAATAGTTTTTTAAGGGAGTCCTAGAATTTCCTCCAAATGATCATGTTGTCCACAAACACATAATTTTACTTCTTCCTTTCCAACTTGCATGCCTTTTTTTTTTTTTTAATCTTGGGGGTTGAATCCCCCAAGGGGCTTTGGCACTGAGCTATGACTGCAGCCTTTGTTTATTCTGAGAGAGAGTGTTTCTAAATTGCCAATCTGGGCTCAAACTTGTGATTCTTCCTTTTCAGTCTACCTTCTGCTTCAGTTAAACAAGATAAATAAATTTTCAAGATCTGATATGCAACACAGTATCTGTAATCAATACTGTATTGTATTGTGCACTCAAAAATTTATTAAGCAGTCCTGTCTCATGGTGAGAATCTTTATTGCTTTTTAAAGTTGAACATGTACTTACTCTTGATTGTTTCCGGAATAAATCAAATATTTGTTAAGTCTCAATGCTTGTTTTCATAGACATGGCTAAGTAACATAGTATTCACCTTTGAAAAGCCAAAGTTCTGGGGCTGGGGATTTAGCTCAGTGGTTAGAGTGCTTGCCTAGCAAGCGCAAGGTCCCGAGTTCGATCCCCGGCACCAAAAAAAGAAAAGCCAAAGTTTTATATTTTCTGCACAATTTAAAATGAAGCATAAACATCACCTTTGCTTCTGGCTACTATTTTCATAACTAAAAATAAACCAGGAATAAGAAAACTGAACAGTAGAGACTGCATGTGTTTTGGTCTGATGAAGACGAGTTTAGTCAAATTTCTCAACAAATTGTAAGGAAATCAAACCAGGTATTTAATTTGGTTGATTTGACTGAGTCCTTTGAAATGCTTAGTCATGAGTCAGCATTAATAAAGTGGAAGGAAACTCAGTTTGTTTTCATAAAACAAATTCCTAAACCATATATCTGTGTCAATTTAAATATTTTTAAAATCAAGAGAAATCATTCAGCTTGTAATCTTTAAAATGTTTGTTCATTGCTAACCCTCATTAGATATTAATCCTGCCTTTGATGTCTTTCAAAAGATGGATAATGAATATATTTCTAAAGAAGACTATAAATCTATTTCTATCATAAAATTCATGTGTTTATTTTTAGTATAATGAGTATTTTTGAATTTGGTTAGTACATTTTTATTTATTTTTTGACAGCTCAGAACTGTGTTTTGAGCTGTGTATATTTATCCTTTATATATAATGACCTGGGAAAATTACTCTTTCCTCAGAAGTACTCGGTTTAAAAAGGATTTTTTCCCCTCATCATTAAAAACTATTGGAAAATGGATCTTTTCCTGTAGAATTTTATCACAGCAAGAAACCTAGCTTAACTGTAAGTTTTCTAGCATGCAGTCCTTCTGTTCTTAGGTTATCTGTCTACATAAAATTGACATTGTGCTGCTTTCTCAGATGTTAAATAAAATGATTGGGAAAGCCCTCTGATGCTGACATTTTACTTTTAGGACTGCATATTTTTATGAAGCACATTCTGGCTCTCTTTTGTTTCCATGATCTAGAGTTACTTTTGCCAACTCCAAGGATGTACGTCTTGGAATTATTAGTGCTCCCACGGTGTCAGTCAACAGCAAGTTACTTCTCAGCTACAGAAATCTGTGATAATTCTTATTTAGAGTAACAAAAAATGTTCATTACCTTTTCAGTGTGCAGTATTGCCATGTATTCTTTTCCTAAAATGCCCTCTCTCATGCCACCATACTTGGAAGTTTATCCAGGACTTGTCTTTTAATCTGAATTTAGTGACTGAAAGAAAGGATACTTATTGATATTTTTTCATAAGCAGCTTAATCAGTGAAATTTATAATGGTTGGGAGAAGAGTTTGGAAAAGAAAGAGGGAAGATCTGCAAGGGAAAGACTATTAAAGAGAATGAAAAAGAAATAAAACTTACAAAACTAGTGAATTTGTCTTTTCAGCTGCACACAGTCAAGGGTGATCAGCAGATAGATTAATTCTGACACGGGATCTACGAACATACACATCAAGAGGTCCAGAGACTTTAGTGTCATCCAGACAGATGGCAGCACACCGAAGGGACTCTTTGCCTCCCTCTCTTCTCGCCGCTGCCTCCTCAGTCATTTCACCACCCCTGCTGCGGCATGTTTACATTCTGAAGAGCTAAAAATGAATATGAACTATGAGACTGTCAAAGACTATCTCCTTGACCAAAGTTTAGTTAGGCTCCTCTGAGCCTCCTTCTCAGCTAGACCTATCACTTGGTCTTTGTTCCTCTTTGACAAGAACAATTTTAGAAAAAATCCTACAAGTAAATTTAACAAGATTCCCTGCCCTTGATATATGGTCAAGTCTCTCATCCGGCGGCAACTCAATGTCTAAGTCCATGGTCTGCCTTTAGCAAGAATCCTGTTAGACCAGATTAGTAAGAAGGTTTCCATCCTTGATGTCTCCTTTCAGTAATCTTTCCTTCCCTGGCCCCTTACTTTAATCCCTGGTATAAATCCACACATATCTTATTGAAATTGTCTTAAAGAAAGTCTTCCTTACTATTTTCTTTATAATTTTCCAAATTTTTTTTGCAGGGGGGATATCTTCCTTTTTCTTCCTTGTATTTTAATAACATGATTTTCATCCTATGTCTTCATCTTTAAGTGGTAACAGTATGGCAAGGGATAGTATTGCAGTTAAATTCAGAGAGAAAGGAGGAAAAAGAAATATTTCGGCTCTGACTTCTAACTTCAGCCTCCAATCAAGTTGTTTCTGTAATGGAAACAGTCACTGAACCCTCAAAGGGTCTGCTTGTTGGGTTAGAATGTCGTAGCAAGGAAAGTAGTAAGAAGAGGTCCCACTACCATTTCTATAAATCACTAAGGTTTATAAGAAATCTAGAAAACACAGAAGCAAGTTATAGAACAACTTGACTAATGGGTCAGAAAAATACCTAATAAACTCCAAAGCGAGGAGCTTCCTTCTATGAGATAGAGGATGTGACTTAGCCTAGCTTTGATTTAGAAAGATGTATTAGAGCATCTCTTTCCCTAAATCAAATCAAAGCCATGGTCCTATCGTGGCTTTATAAAATGTTTCCTTTGCCATCCTACAAAAATCTGGAGCAGAAATCCTCTCTCAACTTGAAGCAAATATTCTAATAACGATATGGTTTTTATTGTTTAGATTATCACAAGCTGATGCTCTGTACCTTTATCTGAGGTAAAGAATATATATTTAGCTCTCTGTGTGTAGGGGTTTCACATCTGTGGATTGATCCAGCCATGGGATGGAAAGATTTAGGAAAAAATTGCATTGTTCTGAACACATAAAGATATTTTTCTGTCACTGTGCCCAAAGCAACACAATATTAAAACTATTTGCATAGCATTTACATTGTATTTAGTAATCTAGACATGATATAAATTATACAGGAGAATATATATATACATATATAAAATATGCAAATACTAAGCCATTTCCTATAAAGAACTTGAGCTGGAACCACTCTCCCAGAGAGGCTGAGGGATGACTGTACAGGTTTCGGTATTTCAACAGTGGAAGGATGCCAGATACAACAACTGTAAATTCTTGGCCTGTTAAATTGTGGATTTGATATGATAGCACAAGCAAAAATGGCACTCCAATTCCTAAAACTTCTCCTTTACTTCTCACATACAAATCATGATTACATCTACTCTTTTTTTTCAATAGGACTCATCTAAATTCCTTTTTAAAACTTCTTTTAATTCTCTTATTAATTTCATTGTTCCTGTAAACTCTCTTCAGTTTGTCTCCGACCTGATGTGCTGACATGCTTGGATACTAAGATAAAATGCCTAAATTGTACCCAGAAGGATAGAATATCTTTTACAATGCTATTTAGAGAACATAAGACAAGTCTCTTCTTCCCAAGACAAAGTCCTCAGACTGCATTTGAGCTGTGTCTTGTTAGGATGCACTAAATTCATGAAAGTTCCACTTAAGTATTATATATATTGATACAATATAATTAATACATCCATGAATGAAAAACATTTGAGTATTTCTTCACTGTTACAAAGGTAATAGCTCAATAATAAATTTAAAATATGTATTACAGGGTACAACTTTTGGCTATGACCAAGTGATTCGTGATTAGTAAGAGCCTCCCCAAAAGTAACTATGAAGTTGTACCAAACAGATGGAAACAAATATTCCAGCATACTAGAATTTAGCCAAAGGCATACAAAGTCTCAGAAGTGTTTATCTTTTAAAATATGCTGAGTATCAGACAAAGTCTAATAGCCAGATGACAAATCAGAACAGTGGTTTATTGAATAGAATTTTAGTAAGAGTTATTTTGTGGCTTAAGAACAATATCTCAAGTTACTCAGAATGAAACTGACTTATAATTACAGTCTGCTCACACCGATATTGATGGCAAAATTATTTTTCTCTAGAATTATAGGGAACCGAATTATCTATGTGTTTACGTGCAGTAGGTACAGGTTTAGAAACACCCTAACAGAAATTTAAGTAGGAAAACAAAATGCCCAAAGGACAGAAGGACCAGTTTTCTCTGTGGTAAGCAAAAAATACTAGAGATGATTCTTGAAAAAGTCCTGAAATTGAGACAATGAGTATCTGTGGTGGTATGGAGGATGAAAGAGCTTGCCAAAAAATAGACACAAGAGCAAGAAAAAGAGATATAAGACTATTTGGTAGGGTATTGTGTCTAGGGGTAGATTAAAATAATTGCGGCCCTGTTTAGGTAGGCAGGCATCAAAGTCGATAGTTGCTTTTGCTACATGGATGGAGATACAGTAGTAAAAATTAGCTTACTGATGAGTGCTTATCTGTACAGATTAGAGATGCCCATCAGTTAATAGCATGGATCAATTAGAATGTGAAAAGAAACAGAACTATAATAGTCCAGTTTGGGTACTATGAACATATTGAATTAGAGGTATTACTCGCAAACTTTGGTTGGGAGACTTCTTTATACTACTAAAATGTATGGAGGTCATAAAAAATGATTGTTTTCTTTACTACATCTCACAAATCAGAAATTAATTCATATTTCTAGCAATTATTAATTTAATATACCAATAAGAAAGCTACTACTATATTAATTATTAATATACCAATCATTAATTTAATGTACTAATGAGAAAGCTACTACTACAGGAATATTTTACATTTCTGGAAACATCCATATTTTCCAGATGAAAAATAAATACACAAAAAGAGTGGCATTGTTTTACAACTCTGTGAATCTTTTCAGTGTCTGACTTAGCAACACAGCTGTGTTCTTGTAGCTGCTCTCGTACTCAAAATAATCCTCTTTTGGTTGAAGTATACAAGAAAAACTTGACCTCATACAGGAAGCAAGGTAAAGGAAGTAAGACATAATATTTTCACCTAATCTTGGATATTCTTTAATCCTACACCAAAATTTAATAAGTGTTACTCACTAAAATTTAATTTCAATGTGGATACATAAACTATATCCATAGTTTTTTATGTTATTACATTAAAATCTGATGGATATCTTGCACTTTAAATGGCTCTTTTCTGCAATAATGATTTTATAACAAAAAGAACTGATCATTTGGAAATATCAGTGTATTGCAGTATCAGCATCTTCTAAACACGAACACATTCCATTAAGCAATATTTTGAAACAATATATTTGTTATCATTTTTGATCTCATCGAATAGTCTTTAAGAATTAGCAGCAATCAATATAATGTCGGTTGAAATAAATCAGACATATAAGCCTAAATACTATATGGCACCTCTCATTTGATTAAGGCCAAGTACAAAGAAGAGCAAAATAAAGAATGAATAGATGGAAACAAGAGGCTAGATCTCTTGTAAATGGGAAAGGGGTCCAGGAGACTGAGGGTGAACAAAGGAGGGCAGGGAAAAGGAAAGAAGAATCGAGATATGCTAGGTGCAGGAACCAAATACCTACAATAAATGTGAACATTAACATGAGTTAATAATAATAATAACAAGAATGAAAATGGGGAAGGAGGCTTTAGAGATAGAGGGAGGTGGGTGGGAAGGGGAAGGGAATTAAAAAAGAAACAAGCTGTGTTATATACATGTACCTACTCCTGAAAATAAATGTAAACTTCACGTACCACAAACATAGACTAATAAAAACTTTTTGAAAAGAATTTAAAGCAATCAAGCTACTCATGGGGACTATTAGTTTTCTAAAATCTTAATTTTCACTTGACAGCTCAAAATATCATCAATGACAAAAAACATTTTTAGCTTTTTTTACTCGAACTTATAGGCTCCACATCATTCATTTTTGAAAAAGTGTCGACAAATACCCAAGTCTTAATGACTATAGTTTGCATGTCAGCGATTCTATCAAGTAAATATGTTGGAGTATTAAAATTAAGAAAAGCAATGCAAACACAACGCCACAGTGATTGTTTTCCAGATTACCATCATATCTGAATACAGAACAGAACCATTTTATGTGTGTTTCCCATTTCCTCAAACGGAATATTGAAAAGTGATATGCTCTGTGTTGAGGTTTAATCACATTAATTTTTATTGTTTCATCAAGGACATCCTTAAGTGAAACTGTTATTTTCTTCTGGGAGTGTGTAGCATTGAAGAATAAAATGACTACTAGTGGAAATTGGTGTCATCGATTCGATTGTTTCTAAGCAGCCTGCAATTTCACCTACCATTGATTTCACACCATTAGCACAAATACCAACATGGTAGAAAAGAGCATCATGGTATTAATGAGAAAATGACTTTGACCTCCAAATGCCCTGGAAGGGGGCCAGAGATTGCCGCAAGCCCATAGATCACAATTTGAGAACCAGCGACTTAGTGAAAAGCAAGAGACAAACAAGAGAGAATGGGTGTTAAGAAAGATTTATATTAAAAAACAAGAACTTTTACAAATGGTCATATTATCTTTTTTTCAAAATGTCTGTGTTTGTGGTTTGAAAAACAGTGTTGTCTTTTATTATATACTTTGCTGTATTCTTTTAAATGGCTTCCCTAAATAATTTCTCGAACTGATGGATGTTAATACTTTGTGAAAGTCTGCCTTTTTCCATTACCACTTTGAAACACTGTAAATGTTGACTATATAATAGTTAAACACATCATTATTTAGTCTTGACTAATTTGTGGCTTTTGGGAAAAATAAACAATTTGGATGGTAGATTTGTACTGTTATGTAATATAATATTCTTAAGAACAATTCATATTATTTTGAAACTGAGAAGAACCTTCAGTTTCAAATGCCAAAATTACAGCTAGTAATTTTCAGTTTAGTTATAAAAATTACATGAAATAAATAGCTAGACTTCTGTGGTAAACAAAAATGCTCAAAAATAATCTTTCTGACTTTTTAAATATCACTTTGTTGATCTATGTTTGTTTCCAAATTATGGTTATAAAGCTTACAAGTTATTATACTTTGAGCCAGAGTAGAAATGGTGAGAATATAGTGAAGACATAGTTATTGACGGGCTTAATCTACTTCAAATTACTGGAAAAAAACTGATGATCATGGTGCCCTGCATGGTAGTAAATACTTCAATTAGTTTCTGTGAACTCGAATTATTACTTATAAACGAAGTGGTTAAATTGGATGATTTGCCAACTTGCCTTTTTTTATACACCTTATATGTTTATGATGACGAAAATGATTGTTTTGAATTGAATAGTATTCTACAACCTATTGAAAAAGAGGCAAAATCAGTCACTTTAGTTACCACTCTAATGGTGTGGAGGTATTTTAATCATCTTCTTGGTAGATTTTTAATATGTACAATTATAATCCTACATATAATTATTAGATGCTGGTTTTATCTTTTAGAAAATGTAAATGCTGTAATTAAATTCCATTTTTTATCCCCCAGAGAAAATAATGGCCTAATTTCTGCTCAGTCATTATTGATTACATTTTTCACTTCCTTTTCTGACCTTCTACAGAAACACACTAGGATTACTGAGTTAATATACGATGTTTAAAGCACACAATATTCCCCAGATTCAATTCTTTGATTCTTAAGTGTTCAACGGTATGAACATTTAAAATTGGAATTTAATGAGAAAATAGTAATGGAATTATAAATCACCAAGAATATTCAAAGTGCAACGATCATCATCTATATAAAAATGGTTTATTTTGTGGCTCTGGATGATTGAAAACAAATTAAGCCTAACTTCCTCCAGAATGGGTAAAGGGTTTTAATAAATCACAACTTAAGGAAATATTGAGAATAATTTAAAAAAAGATAGCAGAGTTTCTGTGCTTTTATTATGTATTATAATCTCCAAATAAGGATATATGATGCATGTCTAAAAATATAGGAGAGTAGTAGGGACTAGTAGGAAGCCTCTGTCTTTTTCTCTACCTTCTTTCACTCCTCTTTTAAGAGTTGGCCGCTATTACTATAATAGACAGTTGTGGGAACTTGGGGAAAAAAATTAGACCCTCTTTTCAAGCATAGCACAGAAGAATATTAAAGGGAGTCAAGACTGGCCCTTCTAGCCCCAGTGAAAATGGAAAAGTAAACTAGCTTACTTCCAGTCTCAGACCAGCAAGAAAGCTTATACTGCTCTTGCTTATAGAGTGAAACTATAAAAATCACTTCATCTTTGAACGAAATGTGTAGCCATTTCTGGTACTATGAACATCTGTTGTTTGTGCCTACCTGGTTGCTAGTTACCCTCTGTCACACAAAGAGACCCTAACTTTATTTAGTGGGAACCATTCATCATGTTGGGCCCAGCATTGGTGTCAGAGTTGGATTGTGACCCGACCTGAGCGAATCTATATCCTCTAGGCAGAGTGACTATTTCAGGGAGGGCTCTTGACCTGTTTTGGGTCAACTTCCCACAAGCCTTGAGTTTATCAGTAACTTTGGGAAAGACTGGGTCTCTTTTCCATTATGCCTGGTGACAGAATAGGATTAAAGGTCTAGAGCTATAAGGCAGAGGTATTTTTCAGGAGGTGATTTAGTCTGTGATGGACGATAAAACAAAATAATTGAACTTCTCACTTTCAATGAAAACTAAAATTTTCTTTAGCAATTTCAAGAAATGCATTTTATTTTGCATTTGAATATTACATGTATATGTGTGTATGTATATATATATTTATATATATATTCCATACATAAGTGTGTCTGTGTGTGTATATATATTCCATATACATGTGTGTATGTGTGTGCATAAATGTATATATATGTCTATCTGCTATCTTCATCTTCATTTTTACTTGTCCAACTGAATTGTTGTGCATATTGTTAAAATGAAGTTATGTGGGTTTCTATGCAATAAACATATATACAAAATACTTATGTAAATATAATAGGTCCTAAATAGTCACTGACATTCATTCAGTTAAAAATATGACTAAAAGAAATCTACTAGCTTGCTTTATTCTGCAGTACAGATAAGTTTTCTTGTAACATCTTAATTGTGTGATACCCCATTCAAAATTTAACATTCCATTTCGAGGAGTGTTCTGTATTTAATTATTTTTAACTTTTGTTTTATATGTATGCCATACATTAAATGGTATAATGCTTTAGAAAGTCACTGAGCAGTGAGCAGGAACAGGGATCTTGGACAGAAGAAAGGTGGATAGAAATGAAAAACATCATGTATGCATGGAAATGTCACAACAAATTATTAATCTGTGCAATTTATGTGTGTTGATAAGATGAAATGGAATAAATTAAATTTGATTTTGGATTATACATAAATAAAGAAGAAAACTATAGACACAAAATCAATGGGAGGGAGTTAGGAGACATGTAAAAGTCTCAGGAGGAGAATTCTTTCTCCCTACCTTAAAAATATTTTTGGTAGTAATTATATAGTTTTAGCTAATTATGTCAGAACTTCTAGCTATATTAAACTTTTACTTAACATTGACCTTGAAATTGTTCTTGTTTCTGCCAAGAGAATATTTATGCACATGTTAAATGTTGTAGCTTTCTCAGCCTCAAAGAAAATGTGTCTTCTGAAACCTCTGTTACGGCATTTTCCTTGGGACAGAGCAATATTTTCTGACAAAGTCATTGAACTAGTAGTAATGTATTGATATTGGACAGCCTAAGGCTTTAAAGGCAGTGCTAGACAAATTCTTATTATCTAAGGTCTCCAAAAATGGGTATGAAGGCAAAAAACTAATCCTCTTTTCAGGAAGATGAAGGAGGTAAAGAGGAGAAAGTATTGCTCCCTGGATGCAGTTTCTGTTCAATTATGAACTGGAAAATTAGTCTTCTTATCATGTCAATGAGCTTGAAATACAAAATCTTTGGAAAAATAATTTAAGAAAATATATGTTTTTCTAAAACAAAAATGTAGTATAGTCATAAAAACTTATGTCACTATACTTCTCTTCACTTAGAAAAGCATTTCTCAAAGAATATCCCTTAGACCAGGTATGCCAGAATATCCGAGGTGTCTGTTAAAATACTACTAATCTTTTGTCAAACTGTTGTATCAGATTATGTGGGTTGGAGGTGAGGAGCCTGAATTTGTAATGGAAACCCCCAGAAGATTCAATAAATGTCAAAGTTTGAGAACTCCTGATTTAGAGTTTGGGGAAAAGTGGATCACATTTTCTTAGGATGACGTGATCTAAATTTTGCGTGTGTTTTTGTCTTTATATTGTTCTGTCATGAAATTCATGCTTCCTTAAACAATGAAATACCATTCGATTATCAATAAGAACAAAATCATGTTCATGTCATTTGCAGGAAAATCGATGGAACTGGAGATCATCATGTTAAAGGAAAAAAACTAGATTCAGTGCATATCTGCAAACCCTAAACCCACTTTCTTCCTGGTATTCATAAATGACAGTAGGTAAAGCTATTTACTAGGTGCTTAAACCAACATTTCTAACATTCTCCCTAATTTCATTTCTTTGTCTTATCCTCAACATCCCATGCTTACAGATTTCTGTTGATTCTAATTCCAAAGCATACGTTAATTCTATGTCTGCTCATCTTTATTTCTGCCACTGTGGTCCAAGACATTATCACATTTGTCTTAACCTATTACAAAGGCCTTCAAATTGCTCTCTGTATTTATACCACGTCTCCTCTACACTCTGTGATGCAGAGTATTTTTAAGGTAAATAAATCTTGTCCACCCCTTAACACCTCTTTTAGCATTCCCAATCAGAATAAAATTCAATCCTTTACTCTGAAGTATAAAAACTCAAATGACTAGTTTGAGTCTACTTCTCTGTTCTTGTCTTACGCGTCTTTCCCACTGTGCCTCTCCAGCCAGGCTGGTCTTTCTTCTCTTCACAGTTACCACCATCAGTCTTCCCTCTCAGCCTTCTCACCCTTGATCTTTTCTACCTCTGAAATGTTCTTTCTAATATCAATCTTTAAACAGCTTTATTGATATGCAGATCACCCATTCTACAATTTATTCATTTAAAGTACACAATCCAGTGGTTTTAAATTTGTTTGCAGACTTTTGAAAACATCACCTCAAGCAATTTTAGAGTATTTCCATTATCCAAAGAAGAAATTACCTAACCATAGTAACCACTGCCCATTTCTCTCTTCCCACAGGGCCTTATCTATTTTCTGTGTTTATAAATTTGCTTATTCTTCAGTGTAAGTGTAACTGTCTTTTGCAGATTTTATTTTGTCTAGACATTCATGTCTCACTTTAAGATTCAATTTCTCAAAAAGAACTTCCTCTTTGGCCAAACCAATTATAATCATTGTTTGCACAGTTTGATTATTTTATAGTAATTGTCTCTGTTGTTTTCTTTGGCTTGCATATTCGCTTATTTATATTTTCTGTCTTTCCACACAGAATAATAAGCTCTATAGAAAGAATTAACACATGTTAATCACTGCAAAATCTCTAACCCTCTAAAAGTCCTAGTACATAGCAGTGACTAATTATTTATCATAGCAAGAATAACATTGCTTTTTTAAAATGCCAAAATAATGTACTTATACTTTCAAGGATTTTATTAGTGTTATATGATGACCTTATAGTGCTTAGCACAACCCGTCAAATATTAAGAGCTCAGATAATGTTCACATTATTATCACAGTGTTATTATTAAAATAAGTATAGTATTAATTATGAAATGTTTATTAATATTGCTATGGTTGGTTGACTAAAGATGCAAGCTGTTCTTCCCAAGGTTAGTTCTGAAATGATCTGATGGCTGCAAAGAACAAATATTTATCATTCTAATGCTCTGAAAATTGAGGTTCAATAAATCAATTATAGTCTTAAGAAGCATCTTTATCTTCAATGCGCCTTATAATTTCAGTGGAAATTTCATACCATTTTATAAGTTTTGTAAATGGTTTTGACTTTTTCCTTCTCTTGATCTTTATTCACAAGCTCTCAATTCCATTTCTTGAGTAACAGAAAGGATAGATGGCCATAATTTTAAAGTAATTTGCTTGAGAATATTGTTTTCTTCTCAGAGTTTCAAGGTCAGCTCTCATTTTATAGAACTCTGTCTGTTGAGGTCAACATCCTTTTGGCTCTGTCACTCTGGAAATTGGTTTAAATAATTAATTATTCTCTTGATTACATTTTTGAGTTAGTGGTTTCAGGGAAAAGTCATTGAACAATCAATAACATATTCTTATTAATCATTCTACAAATCTGTGAGTACTGTGCGTACTGTTAGTTCTTTTAAAGGTGTGGAGTTAATGGGTAGTTGTGGTTGTATTTTGCCAAAAAATATAAACACAGACTTTGTTCCAAAGAAATTGAAAATATATTAGGATAAGCCATGCTGATGTCTACGAGTTAACACTATGAAATATTCCAATAGTAGGTACTAATGTTCTTTCTGATAAAAATTAATGTCATGGGAAAATGTACTTAATACAGTTTATAAATCATTCACTTAAAATATTAAAATTATTGTTAACCTAGTTACTCTTGGCTCCCATAGTGCCATAATTTAGTTATGTCTACGCAAATAGCAAGGGAACAGGCACTTTAGCAATGCAAAGCAGACCTGGACTTTATATTCACGTTCCGTATAATAAAGTGTTACTAAAAGTGTCTTGTTCTGAACTTTTCGTTGTACATGTTTTGTGTCCCACATGCTGGTGATAAATAGGAGCGGTTAATTATTGGACAGATAGCTCTTATCCATTTACTTCTGATTTCTGTCTCTTAGGGATTAGTGATGGAGGATTCATTCAGGTGTGGCGCATCCCTTGGCATAATTAACAAGAGGCGGGCAAGTGGCAGCAAAACACCTTTGTGTCGGTTCTCTTGTTACTGCCTCTCCAGTTACTGTTTAAAAGTGTAACAATGATCTCCCCTCAAACGTCAGTCTTGCTTCTGTTCTTATCAATATTTTTTGGCCTTTATCTCAGCTCATCAGTATCATGTTCAGGATCCTTGACTTTAAAAGTTCGTTTTCATTTCTCTAATAGCACCCAGTACTAGACTTCCTCACCCCCAGACTCATGTTCCCAACTCCTTATCTTCCTCATAAACTCAGAGTCCTGTAGAGATTGGCAGTTCAGTTTAATACCTCTAATATGTACTGGATATATAATATATACCAAATAGTCTCTTAATAACTGTAAGTAAAAACATTAGGTAAGATAATGCTTCTTCCCTCAAAGTATTGTAACCAAGTGGAGAAAGATGCACACATAAATACACAATTTCAGAATTGTGTAGAAGGGTAATGTAGGGAAGATGTTCTTAATTTTCTTCACAATTTGGAAATCTGTGGAGAAACTTTAAGATCACTGAAATTCAAGCTCTATCCTGACCAGCTGAATAAATGTTTGGTACTTTCCAGTGTCTTTTAGAATGGCCAATGTGCAGCTAAGATTATCATTGAGAGATGAAGCATACCTTGTTGAAAATGGAAAAAAATAAAAATAAAAAGGAAGGCTGGAAAGCTTTTTTAGGTAACTGCTGCTAAATCTTGTCGGTTGAGCAAGAGTGGGAGTTATCATGGACATGGAAAATAAAATGGACAACTCAAGGACAGAATATAGCATGGAAATTGCCAAAACATATCAGTTTATCTGAAATCCTGTTTATGTAAATGAGCTTTGCAAAGTTCTTTTTTTTCTCAGCCTTTAGAAATATTCTCCAATCTGGTTTCCTGGATATATGACATATGGCTCAGATTTTAAAACTGTTTCTTGAAATATAAGAACCCAAAATATAAAATCTGAAAATCCTCAGTCCAAAACTTTAAGAGGGTTTTACTATATAGGGATATGCACACTTTCTGTGAACACTGGAAGCCAGGTATGAATATGGTAAAGTCCAGAATGTAAAATGACTAGCTCTGGTCACATTTTTATGTCTTGTGAATATATCTTTGGAATAAAGTCATTTTTGAAATTTGACTGTAATTTTCCATTTATACTTAAGGTTGTGTAGGAGATACCCAAGCCAGGTAGACTGCTATTTCCATGAAGAAAAAAGTAAGAGATTTGTAGCTTTGAACCTCTGATTTCTTGCAATGCATCCAGATTTCTAAAAAAAAAAAAGGTTTATTTATCTTTCCCTTTCATCCTTCTTTCCTTCCTCCCCTTTCTCTGTAATATGTTAAGTAATGTAAATCAATAAAATAGGTGTTCTACATGAATGAAACTCTCTTTGCCCCTTATAATTGTACATTCCAAATTTTAATTATTTGTATGATGGATTCTTCAAATGTTTTGTAAAATCTCATATGTCATTTATAACAAAGTCATTTTTAAAGCCCGATAAACAAATTATAGTCATAAATCTTCCAAGTCTGCCTTTTGCTAGTGATTATAAAATGATTTCTAACTGTCTAACTGAATATCTACATATGTATTTCAAAACGGAAGTATTTTGAAGTCCTATCAAAAAAAACCCTTTACAATAAAACAAAAGTGAAAACCTCACTTATTTTGTTCAGTTGGAAATTGAGACTGAAAATGTGGATTACATGAATTTGAAATAAATCCACTAGATGGTGCTCTGTATCCTGATTTACAGAGAAATGTTCCGCTCTTTAAAAGAACAAGTTTTGACCATTGCGTTACCAAGGCAACCTACTCAGCTTGGTCTGGTGATTCCTTCTTCCTTATGCCCTTGTCTTTTCTCCACTCCTCTCCTCTCCTCTCCTCTCCTCCTCTCCACTCTCCTACCCTACCTCTCTCTTTTACTCTCTCTCTCTTGCTCTCATTTATAATGTGTCTGTAGGGAAGAAAGGGAAAAGGAAGAAAATGTGCTGTATATTATTTTGGAGTAAGCACAATGCAGCAAGTTTTGAGCACCATCTGATTTAACTTATACTTAAGAGATGGGTAAAGAGGAAAGATATAAAATATCTTGTTTCATATGATATATGACCTATTGTTAGTAAATATGGCTTCTCAACAGAGCCGCATATCATGGATTAGAAGACAATCTACAAAGTCTATTACTGTAAATGGATTACATTCAGTGTATTCAATCCTCTCTGGTCTTGGCTTTTGAAAATATTTGAGTTAAGCCAAATTATATTTAAGGCTTCATCTAATCTTATATCTGATTTTCTGACCACCAGAATTATATGAATCATAACAAAATTTATTTTAGACCACTGCAGTCAGAAATATGAATGAATACAAATTGATAATGCATGTTTGAAAAACCAAAGTCTAAAGATGAGACCTAAGTGAAGAATGTGACAATGACTAACACCCAGACATATCCAGACCTTACTTATGAAGTTTCAGCTAAAGAATTTCAGGTACTCTTGTAGAAAACACACTCTAAATGGCCAGGACTTCTCCAAGTACTTGACGAAGAGGCCTGGGCTTAAGAACAACAGTAGTAAAGTATAATTTTAGAGGTTTGGACTGACTTTCTAAAAAACTCCTATAAATTGTCGGTGCCTATTATCCGCAGCAACAAGAGACTAATTATGACAAATATTAATGTGAAAATGATATAATTCATTTTTATCAATGTACTTAAGGTCTCCCTACATCAGAGTCACTTTTGGTAGTTGAGAGTCTATCTCTTATGCTGGGCCGCGCTCAGAATGTACAAAGTTGGAATCCCTATGGCGAAAGTTTTGAAAATTTGCCTCTTAAAAAAGCCTTACGAATTCTGAGAGATGTCATAAACTGAGAACATCTGCTATTCCCTACAAAAGGGCAGTGGGGATTTGAAGAAGTTATGTATTAATGGACTGAATAAATATCTGCAAACAATACCAATGGACAAGAAATTGGCAGTGTGTTTTGCTCAGGGAAGAGGGCATTCCGTCTGTTGTTTGTTTCTCAAAAAGAGACAGAGCCTCACAAATACCAGCTATTGAGGAGATGAAACAAAGAACTCATGGCTTATGTTTCTCAGTTCCAATAAGTTAAAAAAATAGCAGCATTTGGGTAAATTTTCATCTTTCTTTATGCTTCTGAAACTGATATTCTCCTGTTTGAAATGCTATAACAGACATGTAAATAAACAAATGATGAGGAGAAACGTATTTGGTACAATTTATAGTAAGTCAAAAAGAAGGTGCTTCATCGAGAAGCTATCTTGTTTTAGTTCAGTCATCATGTCCTCAGATACTGACTTCCTTGACCACTCTACCTTGCATGAGTGTATTCCAGCTTTCTCATTGTCCTATAACTTTAATTACAGCATATATCATGTTATAAATGCATTGCATTTTATGTGTTAATTTGTTGATTGTCTATCTCTATCTATTAGTTTTAAGGTCTAGATGGTATAGAAACCCATTTTCATTTTTTCCTCATTCATCATTGTATCATCAGAGCCTTTTATAGTCATTCAATTGTTAAATACAAGAAAAAATAAATAAGTGAATAATTGGTTTATACATAAATCACACAATTCCATTAGAAGAACATGAACACCCAACATATATTGTATCCATCTACAGATGATAGAACAATATTCACTTTGAGAAGTTCATTACGTGTTTTGAGGTAAAATATATTTATCAGTTAACAACTATTAATAACTTGATGTGAATTTTGAGTTCACTTAAACAAGAATGTCTAGCAGAGATACAGTCTGATTGCGTGTAAAGGGGATGGGAAGGTGTAACTAGTATGGAGTGCTCTATGGGAGGACTAGTCAGAAAAGGAGGCATGTCCTGGGCATGAACCAGGAAGGGACCAGGTAGCGATGCACCGAGTGTTATACTTTTTGTTACGCACATTCCCCGAGTAAGGTGTTTAACATGGTTTCTGGTAGGGCAGTAATCACTGCGTTAGCAAACATGAATTTAGTACAAACACCTTACAGGACATTTTCATGATACTTTTAGAGTTTTCCACCTGGAGAAGTTTTCCCTGTTAAATGGAAGTTTAAGTTTAATAAATTAAACGAAAATTTTACAGAAGACAAATTACTTAACTTTGGAGCTTTTCTTTGTCTCGAGTCTGGATTTTTGTCACTCTCAAAATGGAACTCCCCTGGGAGTCAACAGTAACTTGATAAAAAAAACCAAACATTATTGGGTTAAAGAAAGTTAAATTCTGGAAGGAAATGCTGTGTTAGTAACCACTGTTAGTAAGAGATGTATCTGAAAACAATAGATACTTGCTGTTTTGTGTCTGGTTTACTTCACATCTCACTCAGGAAGTATTATGCTCCCTCCATTTTGCTGCAAGTGACAGCATTCCTCTTGCTGAAGCAGCTCTTGGGTTTCTAGTCTTAGTAATTTACTTGATTGTAAATTCCTAGCCACATCAGGGCAGCTAACAGGTTGATTTCATTATCATCACTCTTGGTTAAATAACAAAGAATAACTGTTGGATTGTATGTTAAGTGTAAATTTAACTTCTTAAGAAATTATTGTGAAATAGCATAGAAGATACAGAAAAAAAAAAAAGCACCTACATCCATCTAACTTTTGGCACAGCAGCCAAAAACATGCAGTGAAAAATAGGCAATCTCTTTAACAAATGGTGCTGGGAAAACTGAAGAGCCACATGCAGAGAATTGAAACGAGAGCCCTCTCACTCACTCTGTACTGAAATCAAATCAAAATGGACCAAAGACCTAGATACTGTATAAAACCAGAAATGCGGAAACTGCTGGGACACCACAGGGGGGAACAAATGCATAGGCCCAGACTTCCTTAATAGGACTCCAAACATTCAGTGGATAGTATCAAGAACCAACAAATGAGACAACATCAAATTAAAAACTTCTAAATGGGGAAAGAAAATATTAACAGAGTGAATAGACAACACACTGAGTAGGAAAAATATCTTTGCTAGCTATCTTCTGATAGAGGGTTAATATCTAAAACATATAAAGAACTTGAAAAAAATCAATCCCCAAAACAATGAACCCAGTAATAAAGTGAGCAAATGAACTGAATAGGTATTTCTCAGTAAAAGTTTGAAAGGTCAAAAATTATGTAAAAATTAATTAAACATCTCTAGCCATCAGAAAAATGCAAATCAAAATTACATTGAGGTTCTACCTCAACCCTGTTAGAATAGCTATCATTAAAAACAAAAAAATCAATGTTGCTGGCAACAAAGGGGAGGAGGTAGGTAAATTTCCTATACTGCTGGTGGGACTATAAATTAGTACAAGCACTATGGAAATAAGTATAGAGATTGCTCAAAAGATTAAGGATAGAAATACTATTTGATCTAGTTATACCACTCTTGGGTGTATTCTCAAAAGAATTAAGGACTACAGCCATAAAAAGGAATGAAAACATATCATTTGTATGAAAATAGATGGAACTAGAAAACACCATGTTGAGTGAAATTAGCTAGACTCAGAATTTAAATATCCCTTTTTTGTCCATTTAAAAATTAAAAATGTAAATTATTCATTAATAATTAAAATAAATGAGAGATGATAGAAAATCAGAAGGTAGACTTTTGGAGATGGGGAAAAGTATAAACAAAAGGAGGGGATTGGAACCGATTAGCACACGTTAAATGCATGTTCCTTTCCATATAAACCCTATCAGGTAACATTAACACGCACTAATAAAATACAATTTTAAAAATGATTGAACTTTTTTACAGCTTGTTTGTAGGATTTTTCTATCAGCATTTTATGATTTCCATTGCCTCATATTTTCCCGAGTAGTTGGTATGATCAGTTTGTTTAATTGTAGCTTTCCAATTGCTGTGTATCTCATTGCATTCTTTTACTGATGAATGATGTTAAGCATTATTTTAGATATGCATTTAGCTCTGGATTGAGGTGATAATTTGACCTTTGACTTCAGTTTCTAGAAGAGTCCACAGAGTCACTTGTTTTCTCATTCTATATAGTTTTTCTTATGCCCTCCATATAGATGTTTCCCCAAAGCCTCGAGTACTCATGGGCCAGGCTTTTGGCAGGTGGCTGGACCATGGGAGAGTGATACTGGATTATGGTTATGTTACGACTGGAGAATCATGAGCAAAAAGCAGAGCAGAAAATTTTGAAAAGCTTAAATGTTGACACAAAAGGAAATATGTGTAAATTTGTAGCCAAAGGAAGTATAGTTGCTGAAGAGATTCGTGTCATTAACAAGAAACTAAATACTTTGTACAGGAAAAGAAAAAAAGATTCCAAGAAATCAGGAAGATTCCATCTCTCACAGGCTGAAGGGTACCAAAGTATAAAATTTTCATTTGAGAGGAGGGTCCCTGGGATGCTTGATCAGGAATTATTTTCCCAAGATTCATTTCACTGTGCTCAAATGACCAGGCACGCAGAAGCCGATAGAGCCATAGTCCACAGGGGTACGACTGCTGCTCCCACTGACAACAGACCTTGACGTTTGCATGTGATGCTTATTTTACTGCCATGCAGAATGCAAGAGTTATGGGGTCAGGGATGCTTCCATCCAGATTTCAGAAGATGTTCTGGGAAGCCAGGCAATGTGTCCCTGAGAAAGGGATGACTGAAGTTATAGGAATAAAGTCAAAGGTGCAGTGTAGCCTGAGGAAGTTAGAGATGCCAGGGTCATAGAATTTCTGCCAAGAAATCCATAGGCAGCAAGCAGAGCCGACCCAAGAGAGAACACATGTGGGTTGCCACCAGCAAGCCCATAGGGGTGGGGCTGCCTGAGCGTTCTGGAACTCTCCAATATGGGCCCCAGATACTGGATGTGGAAGTACAAGAATCAGTGTTTATGCTACTGGGTTTTGATCTTGCTTTGGTCTGCTTCTTTTCTATCCCTCCATTTCTCACAGGTAGCCCTGTGCTCACCTATTAATCCTGCTAATTATCCTTACTGTTTACCCAATGCCAGTGTACCTTGGAAATACATAATTATTTTTAAATTTTTATTTTATGGAGTTCTACAGCTAAATTTTTGCTATGGGTCTCAGAGGAGAGTTTGATTTGGACATGCTAGCAATGCTAGGACTATGGAGACAATATGAAAGGGATTACTGTGTTTTGTTTGTATATGGAATAGTTGTACCCAGTATGGTGGAGTCATAATCTTGTAATTACTTAGAAATTAATTATCGTTTAAGGAGACATGTTTGGGTATCAAGTTGATGATTAAACTGGATTGTCAACTGGATTAGCTTGGGAGCCACCTGGGGGATTAATAAGCACACTTCTGGGTGGGTCTGGGTGGGTCATAGATGTATGACTTTGGAGTCTATCTGGTCCCTCACCATCTTTTCTCAGGGGCTGCTCTTCTTCCTGGTTATCATGAACTGAACAGCTCTGCCCCACTACACCCCTCCACCATGTCATTTCTGCTGTGCATAAAAGTGATTGTGCACTAAATATCCTGAAGCCATGAGACAAATTAAACCTATTCTCCTTAAAATCGAAGGTGTCAGGTATTATGTCCCAGTGATAGGATAACTAATACAAGTATCAAGAAGTTTGTACCATCTCTGTGAGAAGTTTGGACACTTATCACCAAGTTCCATGAATACTCTTTTTCTATTTTCACTATTGTTGCTAAGTCAAGGGGATATTCTTTGTAGCGGGACTAGAATGTGTGGATAAGTGTTATCTGGAGGATTCTGGGAAATGGAAAAGTACTGTTAGTTGTAGGAGCTTCCTGCTCATATGCTACATCAGATATCTCTTGGAATTATGGGCATATAATGGAACAAAAATAGTTAAGAATGTCACTCTGACATGGGTTAATCTATAAATCTCTTCTCTGTCATAAACTAGGAAGCAATTCATCTAACTGGCCCCTAGTAAACATGCTGGAAGACATGTCCACTTGTGTGTATGTCTCAGGGATTTTGCCAGGTAGGGCTGTTGACTTGAGAGCTTCCCAAAGGGATTTTGCCAGGAGGTGCTATTGGACCTGACACAATTCTTGTGGCCCCTCCCTCAGTAGTAAGTTGCCATTAACCCTGTGCTTATCTGATAATCCTTTCAGTTATCCTTAGAACACTTAGCTCTCATAAAGCCATCTCCAGGTGTTTTTTTTCACCTTTTTGAAAACCTGCTTCACTCCCCCAGCATGCCTGTGTTCTGGATGAGACACCGTTTAATAAAATTAATCTTTGAATTGTCATGACTTTACTATTGTCATGACTATATTTTCAGAAATTATTTTTACTAGCACTAACCTATGTTAGAGTATAAAAATATGATTTCTGCATTTGTTCAAGGAAAAAATTTTAAATGAATATTAGCTCATTATAATCTTTGTGTTAGGAAATAATGCTATATCAACAGAATATGAAATTCTCTGATAAAACATGAGATTTATTGTAGAGTATGATATCAGCTTCATTTTTTCAAGGAATCAAATTAATATATTTGTATTAAGAACTTCTAATGGAGACCAAAGAGGTTATAATTTTTTCTAGTTGAACATCAGCATTTTTTAGGAACAAAGTAGTATTACATAACCAATTTTTAGCAGTAGCTTTTAAAAAGTCTATTATGCATTGAAAAATGAATTGAATTATTGGAAAATATTATGCATTTCCCAGAACAACTGAGCACAGATGCATTTATCTCCAACTTCATGTATAATTATCCTCAAAAATAGGTTTTTAATACATACACAAGTTCTTGAGCATATGTTCTACTTAATGACTAAATTGGACTTTTAAAAGTTTTTGAATTTATTTTGAAATTACATTATTTATATTTTTGATTGCCATATAATTCTAAACATTTATGGGGTTCAATGTGATGTTTTGAGATATATATATATATATATATATATACATACACACACAATGCAGTGTGATTAAATCAAGTTAATTAACATGACCTTACTTATTTTTGATTGTGAGCCATTTACAGCTTTAAAACAGCATTTGATGAAGATGTGGAACAAAAAGAACACTTATATACTCTTGGTATTATAAATAAGCATGGCCAGCAGGAATGGTGGTACACACTTGTAATCCCAGCACTCAGAAGGCTGAGGCAGGAGAATTGCAGCGAGTTCAAAGCCAGCCAACTACACAGTGGGACCCTGTCTCAAGGAATGAATGAATGAATGAATGCAGCCATTTTCTAGGGTACAGACGACATGTACTACGTCTGACACAGCATGCCTTGGATTACCAGAAAATAGTAAAGCATATTTTTCAGACCAATTGTCAGTCTGCCTGGAAGCTGGAATAAGATAAATAATCTTTTCTCCTATTAGATTAGGACATAGAAAAGCCTTATTGTGAGCAGAGATTTGTTTCAAATTTTTATTTTTCTTCCAAAACTGGAAACTACTCAGACTTGACATATGGATATATGGGTATATATAGATTTGAGCACCATTTTTGACAAACAGGAGGTCAGGGTGATGGTACGATAACCTTCATGTAGGGGCTAGTTTAGGCTTAAGTAAAATGTGATATTCCAATGAATAAAATTTGGTAATTGCACAGGTACAGAATCCTTATCTCATTTTCAATCATATCAAATAACCCTAAGCTTTTATTGGTGGCTTGTAAAATATCTAAAACAAGTTTTTAAAATATAATATATAAATGTAAGTTTTTAAATATAATAATGTCTATCAGTGTAAAGGTAGAAAGGATACCAGTTTTCATAAACCCCATAGACTATTGGCAAATTGTAAAGCCTTCAAATATCTCTCCTGAGAGAAATGAGAGTTGTTTGAATGGATTATGCGGTGTAAGAGTCTTTGTGTTTTTTTATTTCTTCTAGAGCAAAATAGACATTTGTTCAACATAGATGTTTGGGGCACAGTATACCCTAATCATATATAGCAAATACACCTACAGAAATACAATTTAGGTTTGAAGAAAGAATACAAATATCCACTTCATGCTCCTAAATTGGTTGCTTTTCTGTTTTTTTATACTGACTCTATGAGCACAAAATAAAATAGAAAGCCACTCTGAGAGAGGAAAGATATCGACCTGCCAATAGAAAAATATGCTTGGGTGCATCATGGCTGAGAGAAGATTAAAAGTCCACTTTCTGCCGGGTGACAGAGTGAGGAGGGCCGCCTCGCCCACTGCTCAGGGCTACTCCGGGCTGACAGCGGGGCTGGATAGCCAGCGTGGAGGCTTTTCTCTGCATGGCTCAGAGTTGGCTGTGGCAAAGCAGCGCAGGGAGCTGGCAGAGCTGTGCTACTTGGAGCCTGTTTCTTTTTCTAAGTTCTTTAAAAATCTGAGGTGTTAGTTAGGCAAATTTTTATGCGAAGTAACCCACTGATCATGCAGAAACCAGGATGGGAGAGAGGGCATCTTCCGGCCATGACTTACATATCTCCAGCAGAGGAGACCTAAAAATACCTTTAAAATTCTTCCAGAGGCCTTTATTTATTAACAGAATTGACATGAGACATGAATTACACTTTCCCAGTGTTTTCACTTGGTTTCTTGCCAAGTTGAGTATAAGACTTGATTTTAATACTACAGTTCATATGGAAAACCCAACTAATTGATGTATCTTGCAGACATGCAAAGAGGTAGCTGTGCTAATATTTGCATGCACATTTTTCAGATATATTAAGTTACAAAAGGTACAGAATAGAGTTTATAGTATGAAATTTTGTGTAGCAAAGTGATATGTACATATATTTTATCTATATGTGGTAAGATACTACAAATGCTAACTCCACCATGGCACTGGACAGGCAAACAGCTACTAAAGCACGAGGTGGAAACCTGTAACCGATAGTTCTATATGAGTTCCTACTTTGGACAATGACTTTAAAATTATTACATGTAAGTTTCTCAAATAGTCAAAATTATTTTCTTTTTAAAAATTTTTATTGCATATGTTTGCAGTACATAATGATCACATTCATTGTGGGAACTGAAAAATGTACATAACACTTCTTGTTTTTTTTCCCTTCCCCTCTACCTCTCTCTCTGTGGGAAAGGTTTTTAATTTGTTATGATCCCATTTGCTGATGCTCAATATTATTTCTTGTACAACAGGAGTTCTGCTCAGAAAGTCTTTGCTTACACCTGTGCACCTGTGTCTTCAAGTGTTTTGCCTATTTTGTCTTCTAGCAGATTGTCTCTGTTCTAATGTTAAGACCTTTGATCCATTTTTATTTTAGTTTAGTTTATGGCAAGATATATGGGTAGAGGTTCAAACTTTGGCGTGTGGATAGCCAGTTTTCTTGCGCCATTTGCAAAAGAGACTGTCTTTCCTCCAGCAAAAGGATTTGGCCCCTCTCTCAATGATAACATAGCTTAGTGGCCCTGGAGTTGTTTCTGCATCTTCTGTTCTGTTCCACTGACCCACAAATCTGTTAGTTGTTGTTTGCCAGTACCATGCTGCTTTTTTTTTTTTTAACCTCTTCTGCTTTTTACAATAACTTGAAGTCCAGGATTGTGATGCCCGCTGCCTTGCGCTTCTTGCTCAGAATTGCTTTTGCTATTTATTCTATGAATGTTTTAGTTCCATATCCATTTTATGATTGCTTTCTCTAGTTCTGTAAGGAATGTTATTGATATTTTGACTGGAATTACGTTAAAATTATTTTCAAATGCAGTGCACATATATGAAATAATTTCAAAGAATATCAAAACTGATAAAACAACTTTACTGGTCCCCAGCGATCAGGCGGGAGGCAGTACTCTTGCTCGTGCATGACTTCTTGGTTTGACTCCACATGGTGTACTTGGGGCTCACTGCTGTCCTCCTGCTCGCCAAGCGTCGTCTGACCCGCAGATCCGGTGACTTCTGGGTGCTGGCAGGAAAGAGCCTCCAGAGGTGTAGGTCCTGAGTGTTTCCTCCATCCCGGAGACCATGCATCCCAGTTTTTCAGGTCCTCCCCGGGGGTCTTTCCAGCCCGCTGAGACACGGCAGTCTGGGAGCCCAGCGCGGGTGCCTGCTCCAGTCTCTTCTCCGCTCCTGAGCCTCACAGGCCCCTGCTACCTCCAGCCGGCCTTTTTCACCGTCTTACAGATGCCACAGTGCCTGGCTCCTGGGTCTAGCCAACACTTGCCCTTCACCTCTCTCTGTCCCTATGGGTCACAGGTCTTAGCCCAAAGCTCCGCTCTGAGTGACCAGCTTAGCGCTTTTTTACAGCGCTGTGTGCTATGGACGCCCCCTCTGTCGAATATCTCACTGGGCCGTCTTCCGGCAGAGGAAGATCTACGCTTGGTGGGCGCTGCATAGTGGCAGCTGGACAGGGCATCGATCTGCAGCTGCCAGGCTTCTTCCCTCAGGGGGAGCTTTGCTTCTTATTCTAAATACTCCTGTTAACGGAGTTTGTCTATTCATGTTGCCTTTCTGTGACTTTCCTTTCATTCACTGCCCATCTCCTGGTACCTGCAGAACTTAGGGAAACCGGGAGTCTGCCGGCCCTTGGCTGGCCATGGTGGGATTCTCTGCTGATGCTTGCTTAGTAGTGTGAATTGATTACTTGCTTTTGGCTAAAACAGCAGTTGAATTCACTGAGAATACAAACAGAAGGATTTTCTTGTTTCAAGACCGTATTAAAGCTGTAGATAAGGTATTAACATTTTAAATACAGAACACCTGCTATGTGATAAACACTGTTTTAGGTTCATCCTAATACATACATGTACCCTCATTTCAAAATTAAGAATTTAGTAATAAAAATGTTTCCCGAAATTTTAGTTTACTTTATGAGCTCTTTTAGAGTAGAAGATTTTATTTCTTCCATTTCTTGACACTACTCATGATTATGTAGAATAGAAATTTCTCATTTTTTAGGCCATTCACATAGATAGACTGGTAGGTACACAGGTACACAGATACAGAGACAGGTAGGTGGTGTTTATATAGGCTAAAAACACATAGGTTTCAAAAAATCAAATGTATTTTTGCAAAGCATGGTGATAGTTCATGAGATATAATATTGGTTACTTTTGGGGAGTATGCATCTTAATAAAGATAGTTTTCTGCAGTAAAAATAGAATTTTGTTCTCTTTTATTAGTGATAACACAAATTATCTTATGCAATATATAATGCAAAATAATTCATAATTACAATTTAACAGACACCCTGACCAAAGAAAATAGCACAACATCAGTATATGTTTACCTGCAGCATAGACCCTTAACAGGAAGTTAATATTATGAGTGCAAACACGTGCTATTAAACAGTTATCTACTAGCAAACACATATATATAAACAAATATATACTCTGAATCAGCCTCTGGCTATGTTAAAAAAAGCAGTTAAATACTATGTTTTTAGCATTACCTATTAAGGTCTTCCTGACCAAATACCAAGGAAAGCATCTGATTTTGCTCTAATCATTACAACACAAGCTTAAAGATCGAGAGAGCTGGCTGAGAATGTGAAAAGAGCATATGAACAAAGCAATAAATTAAATCCCACAATATAGGTTTTAATTTATTGTATTTTTAATTGTTTGCTTTGCATAAAATTAGGTAATAGATTTGGGATTTGCATAAATATATTTTTATCTTATTGAAGTAGAATTAATGTGGTATTTCAGAGCATACGAAAGTTTACAAGAAAACAAACTAAAGCAAATCACTAAGCAGAACACTGAAACAACAAAACAAAGTAAGAACCTTCGATTTAGTGGTAGGTAAATTAGCTTTCGCATTTAAGTTAAATTTTGTTAGTTGATACATAACAAAATTTTTTCATATAACATGTGATATTTTGATACACATCATGTGTTGTGCAATGTTTAAGTCAGTTTAAACATTCCTAGCTCTTTAAACGTTTATTGCTCTATGGTGAAAACTTAGTACACTTTCTTCTAACTTTTTGAAATATGAACTATGTTATTGTCATTTGTGGTCCCCATACCGTGTAACAGCACACCTGAACTTCTTGGTCTTGTCTAATTTAATAACCACTAATCAATCTTTTCCTACCCTTCCCTACCCCATGCCCCATCTAGTTAAGCCAGTAAAAATAATGCTGCAGAATAATCTTACTAATGATGTTAGTTTGAAGAAACTAGGTGACATAACATTGGCATTGAAGAGATAAGTATGGTTACTTCAGTTAGAGTATTACGAAGGCCAGTGTAAAAGAGATGTATCCAGATGTTACATTTAGACAGTTATTTGCAATAATTTTTGTGATTCACTATATTAAAATTGAGGTGTCAAAAAGTTGAGATCTTTGATTTTTTTGCAAGTTGCTACCGATGCCCCTTGTTGCTTCTCTGTGGGACTCCTGTGAGTGAGTTTCCTTCTCCTTGTGCTTCCTTCCACCCTCTCAGGGCGTTAGAATTAAGCTGCTCTGCCACACTTTCTCCCTTCTCTCTCTCAAAAAAAAAAAAAAAGACTCAATATGAACAGGAGAGATGGTTCTATTTAAGGGACCATGCGTCCCTGGGGTAATGAAAAAAAATGTGAAGTTAATAAGACTGACAGAAATGTTCAAATCTAAATAAATCAGGAGAAACTTTTTCATAGCTCATTAAGATACTGGCATAATTCCTGAATATTGGTGGTTTACAATTTTAAAGAAGAAATATTAATTTTGCCACTAACAAGTAAAATTAGAGATTAATAATTGTAGTTGTTAATAATGATATATTTAGAAGCCCAATGAGAATTGCTTTGATAATATAGTGCAGTCTTGGGGGAAAGCCTATCATTCTTTAAAAATGGGAAAAGAACATACACAGCATGCTATAAATCTTCATTGATGTATTTGAAAATATACCACACATTGAGTAGTAAGTCGATTATAATTGCATTTATTAAAAGCAGAAAACGGAAGTCCATATGTGATTTTCAAAATATTTCTCTTTGGAAACCTCTGGGATCTCTCTCTTTTATTACTCATTTTTGCCTTGAAAGATAGGCACTCTCACTTTCTTCCGGGGGCAATGCAACTTACACTGAAGGTCATATGTAGAAGATTGTGATATTTTCAGACAAGTCGACTAGAAAGAACAATGACTGATGGTTATTTTGCTTTGGAATAAGTAGAGCCCTGGTGTCTAACTCTTTGACTCAGACCTTGTGAATTCTTTTGAGTTTCTTGTATTAGAGAAGTCATGTGATATTTAACCTTCCGTGTGTGGTTTGGCTCACCAGTTTCTTAATGAACAGGTTCTGTGGGACAGCAAAGTAATTACAAGCTGAGTGCCCTAATTCATAAGCAGGAAAATTAAAAATGGCAGAATCAACTCTGCAGAGGGTCATAGAAGTTGACCGAATGACCTCCTAGGACATCAAACGGGATGAATAATTCTCATACGGAGAGAAGAACAATCAACGCTTCCAACGTCAACGTGACTTACTGAAAGAATCCATAAGACATGAGTAAAATCTCATAGAATATAAAATATTCTATTTCTTATAAAATTCTTAAAAAATATTCTGCCTCATCTCTTAATATATTTTTTGTCAGCAATAAATGGAACATATAATAAGTAATTAGAATTTTTTATATGAGAAAAGAAAGACACATAACTTCTAAGGTGATGCTCTGAGAAACAACTGAATATCTTTATTTTAGGAAGCTATCTTGCCATTCTTGCCAAACCAATCCATCCAATCAGAAACATACTTTTATTCTGCTAAAACAGAATACACATAAAGAGTCTATAGAAATAGGTTCTTTTATAATTTTTACCGTTACAATGACTGATAGTTAAACAATCTCCAATCTCAAGTTTTATCCTAGAATAAATGATCTCATTGTCTTATATTCTCAAAATCACTAGTGTTGCTATACTTTTCTCCTCTTAAATGCTTAATAAAGTAATATTTTATTTATGGCTCCTACTAGCTCGAGAAAAATTTAAATGTAAAGAGTCACAAGAGATTTCTAAAAATATATACATTTTTGTCTCAAAAACAAAATGCATTTCATGATAGCAAGAAATAGTTGTGTTATAGACTATGGTATCTTCCTCATATATGCTTATTTTAATGATCTTCAATAACTTTCTTCCTTTGATAACTTTATTTTACTGTAAGTAACTATTGAGAGTAGGCTTTTACTAAGTTCTTTGCAAAAATGTTTGCATAATATTTTTATTTCTTTCTTCTTACTCAACATATATTACTCTCCTTTTATTGTCTCACAAATTATATTTGCCCCCTGAATATTTATTTAAGTATTAATCACTTGAGTGCTATTCGACTTTATTTTAGTCAAATCTTTCTATTTTATTTTATTTTAACCTTATGGACTATTACAAGTCTGAATTTTTACACATCTTGTTATTTCTTGCCAGATCCCACACCTTCAGGACCAAAAGTTAATTTTTCTAAACCTGGATTCCCCTCTGGGAAACAATACTGTATTCATTTTAGGGCTTTCACTGTTTGAGCCCATTTGTCTTTAAATATTTGCATATAACTGCTTTCAATGTTCCTCGCTATTTATTATATTTTATTATTCCACATATTCACTTTCCATGTCTTACAGTCCATTGACAAGACTCTCAAATCTGAGTCTACTTATGTCTACAGATTTCTCCTACTGACCCTGTGTGCTGTCTTCTAAATTGTCAGCTTTGCTGGCCACTCTCATTGCTTTTGTGATTCCAATGTGCGACTAAACAATCAAAAGTTAATTAACCTCTTATTTTTATTAGGGCTCTGCAAATTTGGCTGTAATCAACATTACTATAATTCTCTTCTAGATTTAAAATCCTTTAGGATCTTCATGGATACATTTGTTACCTTGTAATGATACGTATTTTCCTTCTCCCATTGTAGAAATTTGATCAAGCTGGCCATAATGACAAAAGCTAACCAATGAGAAATTGAAAATTATGATCCACTAGGCAGAGATTAGTTCTGAAAAAATGTGTATAAAGCAAATTAGATCTTTAGGGCAGTGGAGAAGCTAAGAATCTTCAAGGGGCCATCAAGGGGCCCATCAAAGTCCATCAAGGGGCTGGAGCTTAGAGAATTGTCCAGTAACAGTAATTGCTAAAGATGTTCTCTAAAGATGTTTGCTGGATCCTTCGGATACACAGGCGCTTTAGTTCTTCCTTAAATACTTCCGTTTAGGGTGGGACTCTTTGGAGACTCATGACGAATGTTACTCCTGGTCTCTCTTGCTGGAGATGTGGGCTTGAGAAGGTCATCCCAGTGGCAAGTCCCTTCAGAAGATTGAAATCCATCACTGTCACAAGGACCTCAGGAGGCAGAAGAGAGTTGGGAGATGGCAACGTTTCTCATGCTAGAAATCGGAGGAAGCCTGGGTAGAACAGGGAATGAAAATTTGTCTCTGTTGGTGTTCTTGAAAACAAAAGCTTGTAGAGTGTTATTTTAATAAGAGGATAGTCCTTAAGGTAAAATGTGAAATAGTATCATCTGGATTGAAACTCACTGGCGAAGGAAAGAAATGAAAAGTCTCGGCCAATTGTTTTCCAGGGTTTGCTAGTCTTCAGGTTCAGTGTTTGACTGTCTTGAAACCATCCATGTAGAACGGGGCTTTCACTTTTGGGGCTAGCTGCCCAGGGAGGGACAGTAGACACTTTTAAAACAAGTCATTGGTCATTTAGCAACCCTTACATCTACATTTGTTTTAACAACCTTTGGTCATGTCTTATCGCTACAAAGTGCACCAATAAAAGGTGATTTTGGGGGGACGATTTGAGTTAGAGTGTGCAAGTGTAGGAAAAGCATGTCTAGAAAAAAGTTTGGGAGATAGTGTTTTAACAATGGATGAAATTTCCCATGTTTAGATAAGACTCATGGGCAAATAATTGGGGTCACTTTGATGTAAGGGAACATTTGCCATATGGATTCTTTTTTTTTTTAGTAATTAGAATTTAAATATCCCACGCTGTATTTTTTAAGCAAAATGATTTGTTTTATAGCATTTCAGGACCTTGGCCTTTGTGCATACTATCCAAGAGAAAAATGTGATGTAGACAGGTATATTCTCCCCGGGCATTCTGAACTCAATTCTTGGGTTTTGACCCTTATGAAGTGAGTGTGGTTGGATGCTTTAGAAAGCTTGGCCTCATTCTGATGTCTTTTTTTTTTTTTAATTAAGGTTAAAAAGGTTCTTTGCCAAAGGAAAACCTGTAGTTCACTCTACTTGAAATATAGAAAGCAGTGGGCATTGTATCTTAAATTTTATCACAGATAAATATTACCCTATTTGGCTAACAACCTAGGCAAAACATATTTTATCAACCGTCCTAGGGACAGATCCCAGAACTGTAGTTAGTCCACAATGAATCTTTACCTGAATTGGACACTGGACAAGGCTCAGTGTTAAAGCGCCTACTTCTGCATGAGAGATATAAGCAGGATTTTGCCTTTTTGTAATCATTTCTCCAGATATTCTTCTTAGCGTGCACAACCTACAAAACTTAAGGGACAATCACTCATAACACTGCATTTTTATTAAACTTCAGGCCAAACAGGAGAGATTGGCCATCTAAACTGCAGAATGAGGAAATAAGCACTCAGTTTTTATTCCCAGAATCCTCCCTCAATGAAGGTCATCCCTAGTTTGACATAAGAAAATTGTTCCAAAGGAAAGTTATATCTTTATGGGATTTCGTATCTTCAAAAGCAATATAAAGTAACTATTATGAGACAGAACAAGTAGAGACTTAAGATCAGAAGTATTTAGGCTTTTATTTCTTGCATGCCTAAATTGTAATATTATTATGTTGAAATGGAATTATGTGTATATTTTTCTTCCTATCTCCAAACATACTTCTTAAGGGTAAGGGGAATGTATTTCTTATTTGAACTTGAAGCAAAGAACACAGTGCTTTTTGCATTGTTAGCATTTATCGAATGTATGATGTTCCTTACTTCTCACTGTTACTTCTTTAAGAAATACTAGAATATGTATTGGAATGACATAGAGGACATAGAGATAGTTACAGCAAGAGAATTGTCACTCCAGACTTTTTTCCAAGACTAGCATACTAGGAGAGCTACTTTTATAAGGATGCTGCCTTATACTATCATTATAGGTAATACTTAAATTTCTAATGCTAAGGCTATTATATTTTACTTCTTCTTATTTTGCTATTGAATTTTTAAGAAATTATCGATCCATTTATTGTGTCAATATTACTTATTATATGATTTTAGGTGACTTTAATGACTCAGAACTCAAGATTTATGTTAGAAATATATGAGAATGTATTTGAACTTGTTATCATTGTCATATTTTTTGAAAAATGCAACACACCATTAATATTATTGTTGTCCTAGTCTTCATGGAGTACCCGCTGCTAATACATCTTGGTGGCAAAATATAAGAAAGGACACACTGCATTCAAAACATGATTCCATTGAAATTGTGATTTAATATATCTTGTTTCTCAGCCTATATTATAGTTAATGTCTACATAATTCCAGCAATGATTGTTTTCCTTTTAATTTCATTAAAGGTATTCTGCTATGAGGGGCTTTCCAGAATTTGTATTTTTAAACTATAGCACGGTAAACAATACATTTCAAATCACTTAAACATGATATTATTTTATGCTAGAAGTACCGTTCTCTCAAAGCTCAAAACCTTTTAGTAATCCAATAAAATACAACTCTATCTTCTTTTCTATTGGGATTTGATGATATAAAGACAACATTTGGAACATTCCCATGGGAAATTGACACATTTGATTCTCCTCCATGTGTAAGAAATTTTGTTCCTGAACATTGAAGCCTGGATATGAAACTTCCTGGTGAAGAATTATGCAGCGCAAGTGAACATTACTCTTTCGGTGCTGAGAAAAACTTCCTTCATCTATTTTTAAGAAATAGTTATAGCGTAAATGTGTCATTCATGATTCTTCAAACACGAATTTTCCAAAGTGAAGTTGCAAATGATCAGTATTTAAATCTAAAAGAAACCTACTACAAGAACGATACCAACTGAAGAATTTAGTATGTTTTATGTCATTTAGGGGGAAAAACATAAAGCTGACTTCCTCTGGTGATTAGTGCCTCTTTTATGGCAGCATAAAATGCTCTAATGGTAATGTGGTGAGAAGTCGTTTGTTTTTTATCAACTGCTGAAATTACTTCGGATGCTGTCACTAAAAATAAAGAGATATATGGTTGTGTTGGGATTCGGAGTGCAGCAGCCCAGAACGTGGCTTTCTTGAACCCAACTTCCTTTCTGTGGCTCAGACTAAAGGCTTAATATTGTAGTCTCACCCCGGCACTCGGGGACCAGCATTCACTGACATTCATTCAGGAGATTTTACGGCGGGCGAGAAAGCAGGCGTGTCTGAAGGAAGGTGGCGGGTCGGAATGGAGATAGGAAGCAGGAAGATCTGTGAAACCTTTTAAATGGCTCATTTTTTAACCCTTACTCAATGCTAACCTATCATGTTTCCTAAATTTGACGGCTAAATTTTCCTCTTAAGTTTTTTAGAAAACGATGTAATTTTCAATGCATTTTCTGTACAGTTGCTAGTAAGACAAATGTTAGAGGAGAGAAAAGAACAAACCAAACAAGACAAAGGGTGAGAGGAAAGAAATGAGAGACGTGAGCTAGAAAAGCCTTCTTTAAAATGTGGTGTCTTAGAGATCGTGATGGTCTTTGCTCTTTTAACTCAGTTCATCTGCTCGTATATTTTTTCTTTTTCGCTATCACTGCTCATTCTTGCTTTTCTTCCCTTATTTCTATCTAGTTTTCTTTCTAAATGTTCGTCCTCATAAAATGCTTTCTGTTACATTTTTCGATTAACCTAATAACGGCTGCTAGAACCTTTCTGCTTCTTCCTGTTTCCAGGGGAGGAGTGAGGCTGATGCATCTGTGAGCACCGTGACCTATCCGCTGCCGAACACAGCAGCCGGAAAAACAGGGAAAAGAGTTTCCCCAAATCCTCATCTGAAGGCAAATATTAGAGTGAGGCTAAAGGCACTTGGGTGCTTATGAACACGGCCACTTAGCTAATGTTTGTGGGAACACACTGTGTTTTAAAATTTTGCCAATCATATCACAACTGTACAGTCGGTGACAGATGGAGAAAATAATCTTGAGTTTTGGAGTATGTGATTGCTGCAAATTAGTAGTCATGAGAATAAATTCATAGGATTATGAATAGATTTTAATAATGACATATTATATCACACACTGAAGACAGTTATTTGGTTGACTGTTTTCAGTCTGTGGTAAGGCAGGGTGGCAACATGGAGTTAGTGTGAATGTATGTGCCCGCTCTGGCAAATGCGAATGTCACAGGACATGCCATGTCCCCTCTCATCGGAAGCACTTGAAAGTTAAAATGTTTTTCCTTGTCTTTCATCTCTCTCCTGATTTGCCTTAGCAATCTTAAAAGCCATGCAAAATAGCTATCAGGAGATGGAAGCAAAAACTTGTTTAGCTGCCCTGACTTTATAAATGAGAAAAATCTTATGGTACCAAGTCCTCAATATTTCAGGTTTATTTGTTATTACATTGAAACCAGTTGATCCCCACAGTTATAGTACCACTGCTTGGTACACAGTTTACTAAATGGTAATTAATATTATTATTATTATAGTGCTCTGTGGCCTTATTGGGAGATGGGATATATTTATTCTACTTTCATAGATAATGCTACCTCTGTAAGTAAAATAGACAAACATGATGTCTTATACATTGGATATTTAAATTCTTTTGGTTCACAGCAGTATGTTGTCGGATGAGAAAAACTGAACCATTTTCATTTATATATATACTGTGTCCTTTAATTCATCAAATAGGTTACCCAAATAACAGTGCCTTTAGTCTATGATTTAGAGAATTTAGTCCTTAAGCAGTTAAGAAAATAGAGTTTTGTATGTTATGCAACAGGGAGAGAAGTGGAAGAAAGGAGTAAAAACTATAAGAAAGAGAGGAAAGAAAAAAAATTGTCTATAGAAATATTTTATATCACTTCCTTCAACAAACTACCTAAGTGCTTGTGAATGGGATCAAGAACACAAAATAGTGGAACTGAAATTACTGAGTATATTAAATGACTCTATGAAAAAGCCAATAATAAAAACACTTCAGAGTGTCAAAAATCCTGGCTGGGACATCTATCTCACTGGGAGCCTTGAGAGAAGATCCAGGCAAGATGACTGCACACAGATAGGTCCCACAATTAAAGAGGAAAATCTTTTCTCTTTAAATGCTCATGATAAGCTTACCATATGAAAAATTGCACTTTAAAGTAGATTCAGTTTTATTCTTTCATGTGATACTATTTATATATTTTTGAAACTTTTAAATTATGCTTCTTCATGGCATTCTGAAAGAAAAAAGGCTCCCTGATGACAAAAATGTAGATGAGAACCCATAACCTCTTAGTCAAGATTTTTTATGATAATAAACATTTCTGGCCAGTCAACTGGATGATCAGTCTGTGGTGTGGCTGCAAATGGCTAGGTTTGGATGCAGGACAGTCTGGGCATCTCTCATTCTGAAAGGGAGGTGAATGGAACAGGAGTCATTGGAACCACGTTCTTTTCATCAGAAAGGCAAGAAATCAAATGGAAACATTTTATGTCAAGGTCTGTGCTTGGCATCACCCTGTTTCAAGTTTGCAGTCATTTCTGTAGGTCAAAGCAAATATGGGGGCAAGGTAAAGTCAATGGGGTAGAGATGTACAGTGTATTACAGTGGGAGTTCTCACAAAGTTATTGACATATACTTGGAAATATATTGCATTGCTTACATGTATTTTGTTGTTTTATACCCTGACACTAAGAAAATATGGTCAAATTAGTCCTATAAATAGTCCAACATTCTAAGGAGTCTAGTAATAAATTATATGAAAGTCAGATTGCTGAAATGGGTAATTTATGGTAATTAATTGTAACACTAAAAGGTTCTCTACCAGTTGCGTGGGAAAAATTAAAAGTATGTCCCATTTTACTTTTAAAAGTTGGCAGCTTTTCAAGTGCACATCTATTGAATAACGTTAGATAACTTCATTTCTGAAGGAGCCATGAGGATGATTTAAAAACAGCATGAATATTTTGTTCTTGGATTGAAAGAAATGATACTGTTATAAAGTTCTTACTACCCAAAGTGATCTAAAAGATTCAGTACAGTTTCTATTAAAATTCCAATGGGACTTTTCACAGAATGAGAAAAGATAATCCTGAAATTTGTGTATTTTATAGAAAGGCCCAAAATAAAACAATCTTGAGATAGAAGAACAATTTTGGATGTATCACATCCTATTTCAAATTCTGCTACAATTTTTATTGTAACCAAAACAGTATATCACTGGAATAAACAGAGACAGATACCAAATGAACAGAACAGAGAACCCAGAAATAAATCACACATACACAGGCAATGAGTTTTTGAGCAGAGTGCTATGAATACCCAACACGGAAAGAATAATCTCTTCAGTAAGTGGTATGGAAAAAGGGATATTCGCATGCAAAAGAACAAAGTTGGGCCATTGTCTTCTACCATTTGCAAAAATTAACTCAAAAAGGCTTAAAAACCTAATTATAGGCCAGAAGTCACAAAACTTTGAGAAGAAAACACAGGAAATAAGCACCTTAAACATGCCAATGATTATTTGTATAGCACTACGAAAGCAAAAGCACCTAAAGAACAAAGACAGAGAAGTGGGACTATGTCAAACCAAAAAGCTTATGCACAGCAAAGCAAACCATAAAAATAACAAAGCAACCTTAGGAACTGGAGAAACTATTTTGCAAGTTATATATTTGATAATGGTTTAATACTGCAATGTACAAATAACTCATGTAATTCAATAGAGAAAAACAATCAGTTTAAAAATGTACAAAAGTTCTAGTTTTTTGAGGAAACTCCATATTGATTTCCACAGTGGCTGGACCAGTCTGCATTCCCACCAACAGTGGAGGAGGGTTCCTTTCTCCCCATAGCCCCTCCAGCATTTGTTGTTGGTTGATTTTTTCATAGACGAGATTCTTTCTGGAGTGAGATGGTATCTTAATGTTGTTTTGATTTGCATCTCGCAAATGATTAGTGATGTTGAACACTTTTTCATATATTTATTTGCCATTTTTATTTCTTCATTTGAGAAATGTTTATTCATTTCAGTTGCCCATTTTTGGATTGGTTCTTTAAATTTGGGAGGTTTAATTTTTTTGAGTTCTTTATATATTCTAGATGTTAGACCTTTATCTGATGGATAGCTAGTAAAAATTTTTTCCCATTCCGTGGTTTTTCGTCCTGCTCTATTGGTGATTTCTTTTGCTGTGCAAAAGCTTTTTAATAGCATGTGGTCCCAAGCACTGATTCTTTGTATTGTTTCCCGTGCGGTCTGGGTTCTGTCCATAAATTTTTTCTCAACCCCTATGTCTTCAAGAGTTCTTCCTATTCTATTCTCCAGTAAATTTAGTGTTTCTGTTTTAATGTTTAGATCTTTGACCCACTTTGATCTCAGTTTTTAGTGCATGGTGAGAGGCATGGGTCTAGTTTTAGTTTTCAGCATGTGGCAAGCCAATTTGTCCAGCACCATTTGATAAAGAGGCTATCTTTCTTCCAGTGAGGATGTTTGGCT